>ML425097.1:0-25972 GCA_005239525.1 Nicotiana knightiana
GTGCATGAATTGAAAATACTCGAATAAAAATGAAGAAAACTGATAATCCTTGCTCCTTCAATGGTCTTGTGTGTGTATTTTGCTCCCAAATTCGTCTCCCCCCCAAGAGGTGTTCTTGGGTCTATTTATATGGTTGGGATAAACCCTAACCGTGTAAGAGACTCCTATTCCCACTTGGAAACACTTAAAAACCTTTAAAACTCGGACTTCACCGAAACAGGCACCCTGGCGTTTGGGGTGTAACGCCTGGCTAACGCCAGGCACCCCCTGGCGTTTGGGGTGTAACGCCTGGCTAACGCCAGGCNCGGATCGCTCTTTTTCGACTCTTGCGCGTAATTTCCGACGTTTATGCTCTCATTTAGCTCGGCTTCCATTTACAACTCACCTACACATTAAATAAACTCCATTAGGCACATACGACGTGTATTTTTATCATTAAAGCACATATAATGCAAGGTATATAATGCTTAAAATCATGAATTCTGGCCACGCATCAATTCGGGACGGCCAAAAGAAGAAGTTTCGATCCATAATAAAAGAAAAGAAGAAAAGAGAAGTCCAAACCCAAAATATGGCAGTGGAGAAGACGTGGACTGCTCAGGACGAGATTATAGTCATCGATTCTGCCTTGATCCAGAAAATGAGAAGATGAAACTAGCATCTGCAGCTAACAAGCGTCAAGATTCAGGTCAGAGTCAGCAAAAGCCAAGACTCAAGACCAAGCATTAGAGTATACAGATAGAGATCTTGTAACTAGTAGCTGATAGGCTTAGTTAGTCTTTTTCATTTTTTGCTACCTTGGTGTAATAAAGAACTCAGCAACGATAATAGCAACAACAGCCGCAGTGAATCACAGTTCCCCTGTCATGACCCAAAATCCCAACACAGGTCGTGATGGCCCCCAACACCGGAGTCAGGCAAGCCAACAGTTGTTTACTAGTGAGATTGTCCTTAATTTACATATCAACCCATACCAAACTTTAAGCTTAGATTATGTAAGTAAAAGCGGATAAATCAACCAACTTAAGTAAATACAGCCGAAAGGATCATGAACCAATATATACAATCCCAAAATATAGAGTCTACTAGGTGTGTGCCAGGAACTAGTGTCACAAGTCTACAGGCGAACTAGTAGAATATACAAAAAGATGATACAAACTGTTCTACTGTCTGAAAGAAGTAGACAGAAATAAACAAAAGATAACTGCATAGTGCTGCTGAGAATCGCCAAGGGAGGCAGCTTACCGTAGAGTCAGGTCCAAAATATAATCCCAGGGTCAAGCTCCGATCGGATAACCAGATGCACCAGCCTCAAAACCTGTACAATTAAGTACAGAAGCGTAGTATGAGTACATAAACAGATATGTACCCAGTGAGTATCCTGCCTAACCTCAAAGAAGTAGTGACGAGAGGTCGATGTGATACTTACTAGCGTCAGACAATGTGGAATAAGTACAGGCTAACCAATAATAGCAGTAATGAACAATAATAAGGAAATGAACATCAAATAACAATCTCTAGTACCCCCGCGCCATCCTTTTCCATGGCATACAAGCTATTTAACCTTCTTTCTTTTCATGAAATCAACAGTTACAACTACAGGGCTTCTCACAAATTACCAAACATATAACAGGCTATGAACGTACGGTCATTACGACATGAAAAGTAAATGTGCACTGTCGAAGGTCGAACGACTCGAGCCATAGATGCATCTATCTGCCCCGATCGCGAATCGAACATGCGACACGATTAATATAATACCAAGACCACCCCCGCTCGCGAATCATACATGCGACTCGGGTTAACATAATATTAGGTCTACCCCGCTCGCGAATCATCCATGCAACTTGGGTTCCCCATATAAATTCATGATTAGAAGGAGATTTCTAGATAATTTAGCAGGGAACATTCTAACAGTGTGAGAATTTTAGAAATATCAACTTCAAGAATAACCCCTTTAGGCCTTCACATGTGAGATTCGAGGATATTAGACTACTTAATCCATATACCAGATCGGATACAACACATAAAGCATGCTTGTGAGTCCTAAACTACCCAACAAGGCATAATAGTAGCTACACACAGACTCTCATCACTTCGTGCGTGCGCATCCCCCGCAACTAAGGACAAAACCACAATTTATAATCGCCTATAAGGACAATTCCCTCTTACAAGGTTAGAAAGGAGACTCACCTCGTGTCGAATTTACTCCCCGGACCAAGAACGCGCCTGAAACTCCGAACTCTACACCCGAGGACTCGAAACTAGCCAAATGTTATACAAATACATTAATTTATGCTCAAAGTACGAAAATTATCCTACTCATTTAGTAAATTCACCATTCTTGAAGAAATTCTAAAAATCCAACCCCGGGCCTGCATGCTTGGATTCCAAAAATTCTCGAAGGGAATACTCACCCATAGCCTAAGGATCATTAATATACAATTTTTACTTGATTTCATAGCTAATTCATGGGTAAATTCTCAAATTATCGAAAGCCCTAGGTTACTACCCGATTCTTGATTTTTCACTAATTAGGTGATTAGATTCAACTAGGAATTCATGCATTAACAAGTCTTGAGATGAAATTTACTTACCTTCTAAGGGTTGGGTCGTGGAGTCCCCTTCCCAAGCTCTCAAAATGTTTAATGGAGGAAGGAGTGCAGAAAACAATGAAGAATCCCGTATTTAAGAAACACAGTGTCTGACAGTGTTTCTGCACCTGCGTCTTGAGGACCGCACCTATGCTCGCACCTGCGGAAATGGACGAGGAAGCCTGGGCCCGCACCTATGGAGGGGAGACCGCACCTGCGGAACTTTGTCCGCACCTACGAGAAATGGACTGCTCACTAGGGGGTCGCACCTGTAAGGCTGGGACCGCAGGAGCGGTCCTGCACCTGCAACAGGGCAACCGCACCTGCGGATCACACAAGAACAGGTGCACCAGCAGCTATTTCAGCTGGTTTTTGGCCTCGTGTGGTGTCCCGGAGGCACCTGGGCCCACCCGAGCCCCCGTCCAATTATGCCAACAAGTCCCAAATCATAATAAGGACTCGCTCGAGTCTTTGGAACACCCAAAAAAATGCTAAAACTCAAAATCACACCTCAAAACCCCTAGAACCAAACTTGGGAACTTTAAGTTTTCTTGACTTCGCTAACAACGCGCCGAACTGACCTATACAACCCGGAATGACACCAAATTTTGCAGGCAAGTCATAAATGACATAACAGAACTATTCCCGATCTCAGAATTCATTTCGGACCTCGATATCACAAAAACACGTCCCAAACCACAATAGAAACTTAAGGAACTCTTATTTCAATATTGGGCGCCGAAACGCTCTCGGGTCATCAGAAACCTATTCCGAACATACGCCCAGGTCCAGAATCATCATACGAAGCTACCAGAATTGTCAAAACTCAATTCCGATGTTGTTTACCCAAAATATTGACCGAAGTCAAACTTGACCTTAAAGGCCAACCTGAAGGAACCAAGTGTTCCAATATTGCTCTAAACACTTCTGAATCCCGGACCACCCGCCCCCGCAAGTCATAAATCACAATAAGCCACTATGGGACGTTTCATTTAGGGAAATAGGGTCCGATAATGCAAAATGACCGGTCGGGTCATTACAGTGACCTGATGCTTTTATAGCCAAGGATATGTAGGCAACCTTTGAAGCAAGGTTCGGTCAAACTTTTCAAATGCGCTTTGCATGAAGTATTTGAACGGGTAAAAGTTGTTCATAACTGCTCACTTTGTCTTTGACCGAAAACTCTTCTTGTTTCCGAGCAAAGAGGGGCAGCTGTGAGCATGTCATTTTTCACCTATTAAGTACTCCTACAAAATTTGATAAATAATTTAATTTTATAGATTTTTGTTGAATTTCAGTGTTTATTTGTGAGTTATTTGCATTGTATGATCATAATTCATCTTTTTAAATTAATAAAATATAAAATAATAACCAAAAAATATCTTTAAACTTTTATTATCTTGCATAATTAGGTTTTTGATTTAGTGTAATGCTTAGTTGCATAATTTGATAATTTTTTACAAAAATTGTTCTTTAAGTAATTATGAGTATTAAATTAATCGCTTCACTTTTAGTTAACTCATTAGTTAAATTATAGTCAGATAAAACTAGGTTAAAACTAATTAATATATTTTAGAATTTTAATTAGAATTGATAAAATTGGGTTTTAATTAGTCTAAGTTTGCTAAAAAGGCTAAAAAAACCCCAGACTGGGCCATTACACCAGGCCCAAATCCCTTCTTCCTAATACCCCCATAACCAGTCCAATCCCACTTACCCAAAACGACCCCTTTTAAACCCCAATACATCTCAGCCATTGATCCTTACAAATCCAACGGCTGGGAACTGATCCCCTAAATCCTTTATAACTGCCCGAACCCCCCCAAAACCCTAGAGACCGGTCTCATTTTCCCTCTCCCATCTCTCAAACAAAACCCTAGCCGCCATAGGACTCCCCACAGTTCTCTGCCTCCCGAAAATTGCCTACCGACAGCTGACCAACCCCAAAATCAACCAAACTCGCCCTAGACAATCTCCTTCTTGTCCTCAACCCCAATATCTCAAACATTTTCCCAAAAACCTTTCCAAATTTCCCTAATTTTAGATCTAAGAATCGGAAAATCTAAAAAATGAACCCTAGTCGAATTAGAGCAAATTAATGGCCCAAACCTACGTGAGTCACTTGCTCTTGACAAGACAAGTGATTCACGTGGGTTTGAATTGTTTCAAACCTTGCCGGAATGCGGCTAAAGTCCGGTGGCCCAACCTTTTTCCGGCCAAACGATTCCTACTAACTGGTAACCATAAAACTCTGTTTCTTTTACCTGTTTAAACATGTATTGAAACTATGTACTTAGGTCGTTATTAGATTTCTTTTGCTCTTGCTTTTACTTGCTGATTTTAGGCTAACTAGCCTAGTGTTTCATACATTTTCATCTCGTTATTATCAAATACTGTTTTGAATTGAATTATAGGTTTATGAGTTGATTTTTTGGCATGACTCGACTGTTTTTAGGTTTATATTTTTAGGTTTCCAATTTTCTCTGACTGTTTCCCCTTCGTAAAATAGTTTACATGTAACTGATTTCTACCCTAGTTTTAATCCTGCATGTGTTAGGTTTATTAAAAATAGTAATCTAGGTTAACCCTAATTTTGTTGCCTAAACTAATTAGTCTAGGGTTCACATGCCTACCCTGATTCTAATATAATTGATTTAGTTTTATGAGGGTTTCGAATTTCCCTTGACAGTCTCCTCCCACAAAGTAGTTTGGGTATACTAATCAACTAATAATTTACTCATGTATTGTCTTAGGTTGATTTAAAGTAATAGTTTAGGTTAGCCCCTAATTTTGTTGCCTAAACTTTGGACTATTAGACATAATTAGTTACTAATTTTCAGTTTAGTTATAGGTTAATCTAATGTTGACCCTTAAGCGAGATTTCGCATATATAATAGTCATAAAAACTGTATGTAAGTCATTTATTCATCATGAATGATCATGCATGTTAACTATTTGTTTCCTGAATTAATTGATTCATCATGAATTACTAAGTGATCATGTGTGTTTGTTCAAATTGATTTCTGATTCTGTCAATTAGTAGGATGCTAGCTAGTTGTACATGATTAATCAACTTAGGATTATGATCTTACCTCTAGTATTGAACATTGCTTAAAAGTAAGAGTCTAATTTTTGATTTAGGGTAATTAATTAAGGTTAATTGCTTAGTCAAGCACACATAGTAAAATCATTTGAATTAGTTAGTCTAAGTCCTGAAATAAACTCATTTAGGTTCAAATGATTACCTTGTTTAGGTCTATTCCATTTCACTTTTGAAAAGGTTTAAGTGTCCAGCTTCTTCATTAGTGTTAATTACTTAATTAGGTTAAAATTAGGCAACATTAATAAATAACCTAACCTTGAGCACTAAGGGGGTAATTTCAGGGGTATTGCAGGGTAATTTAGGAACTTTATGTGAAAAATCTTGATTGTAACAGCTCAAGAAGCTTCTAGAATAAGTATAAACATCAAAATAAAATAAGAAAATCATTAAATCAGATATTTTTGGGATAAACCGTAGTTTTCAAAGGTAAAAGGGGGCTATAAATAGAAGAACTTTCTAGAAATTGTACAACTGTCCTAGTTGTTACAAAGATGCTGAAAATAGGATAAGAAGGACAAATGTACTATACTATTTTCAGATTTAAAAAGATAAGGAATATTCCTAAAATATACCCTACCTAGGCAGCCTAGAAAAAGGCTACTATATTCTAAAAATTACAGAAAAAATTAGAAGGATTCAGTCTGAAATTTATAGATACACACAATTAGAAGGATCTAGTCTGAAATTTACACACACATACACATTAGAAAAAGACTGTTCTGAAAAATACATCACTACTCTGAAAAATAGAAAAACACTAAAAATACCAAAAAATAGATACAAGAACATTCTGAAAAATTTGTTTTCTTTTGGCTATGGTTTTCTGGGAAAAAAACTGGTATCTTTGCTGATTTTCTTTTTTCAAAATTCTGGTCTATTTGAGCTGGTATTCATGGGTTTGGCCTTGAGGCTGCTGCTGTGTTTTTACTGCTGATTAAGCTCAAAATTTCTCTGCTTATTGACCTTCATTTGGTATTTCTTCCTGGCTGTTCTTTTCTCTTTAAAAGGTATGTAACCATTTTTAGATGAAATAAAATTTGTTTGATCTGAACTCTCTCCATATCCGTGTGTATTTGTGTTCTAGCTCCATCTTTAGACAATATGTGTTAATACTTAGGCTTTGTTTGGTTTAGGACTGTTTAAAGTTCTTGTGAAAAATGTGAAGTAATTTGTGAAAGTCATACAAAACAACACTTAAGATGTGAATCTGACCACTAGTTGGGTCAGATTCACTCTAAAAAATGCAAACTTTTTGTTCTATCAAAAGTGCAGGTGGTTGGTTTATTTTGGCCAAGAAATGGTATGCCGCTTTGATAAAGCTGAAAACAATAGAATCTTTTCAGGAATATATCTAGTCTAGGTTGAGGCAATAGCACTTTAGAAATGTTATCTAGTTTAGGGCATTTATTTTCATGCATATTAAGAAAAATTGTATTTTTGTAGTTGAACAACAATGTAAAGGGTACATTTATTTCAGTTGAATCACTATACCCTCCCTTTCCCTTACCCCTGGATTATTGTAATTTATATGGACTGGATTGTTATTCAAAAGTCCAAAAATTTGAATTCTATTAGATACAGCAGATGGGTCAGACTTGTAAGAATGGCCCAATGAGCCTGAATAAGTCTAGACCCTAGGCCATTGGGCCTGGGGTGTTAAGTTCTTAGTTATCTTATTTGAATCGATAGAAATTATTCTGATTTTTTTAAATCCATGAATTCGTGTTTAAGTGGTGTATTAGTTTGGAGTCCACTGGACTCTATAAGCGTCCAGCAATTATATTCATTTTGTGACTATTGTCACCTATGATTCTAATTCTTAATTGGATCCTATTTTCATTTTTGTGCATTTTGTTTTCTTTATATAATGTTTCTTTTTTTAGTTGGACAAACTATATTTTTCCCTTATGAGTTGAAGCGTGACTGGCCCAGTATGTTTAGCACGAAACCTGGGCCAAATTTCGTGCACCTTTTAGACAGCACATGTACCCATTAGGACCTATAAAACACTCAGTCTTAAAATACATAATCCACTTGTGTCAATCAAATTAAAAAACAAGCAATCTGTGCTTAGAAATGGCTAAGAATCGTGACTGACCCAGTATACAAGCTCAAAACTAGGCCAGACTTTAATATGGCCCAAAATCTTGTTTTTTAGGTTAACCACGCTAGTCTTAGAAGACTTTAAACAAATTTATACATTGTAGTCCAAAAATACCTCTTTCACTCTTAGACTAATCCTACAAAGAACTTAGGAAAAACAAAGAACTTATGAAAAATAATAGTTTGCTTTAGATATATAATTAAATCATCGTGACCATAGTCATGATACGTAAATTCCATTCGGGTGTACATTTTATGCTACCCGACCACAACTTCGAACATTAATTAAAGTAAACATGTTGTAAATTGCGGGTGCATTTGTGTGGCGCGATTTACAACGTGTCCAAAACAACAAGTGTATACCATCGTCACTTGTTTCAGAATAATTCCATAACTATTAAAAGCGGTTCAAAAGTATTAAAAAAGCATAATAGGTTTAAGACATGTAACTAATTAGATAATTAGGCTAATTATTAATAGTTAAGTGACCGTGCTAGAACCACGGAATTCGGGAGTGCCTAACACCTTCTCTCGGGTTAACATAATTCCTTACCCGGATTTCTGGTTCGCAGATTTTTAACAGAGTCAAAATTTTCTCGATTTGGGATTTAAAAATAAATGGTGTCCCGGAACACTGTAAAAAATCCGGGTGGCGACTCTGAAATTAATAAATAATCCCAAAATCGATTATGTCACTTAAATTGGAAAAACTCACTTAGCCCTATCGGGGAAAAAGGAGGTGTGACACAAACATTAATAGTGATTACTATAAGTCCTCTTATTTCTTTGATTAGGCAATATATTGCAAGAGTTTCAAATTTTTGTACTTTTTTATTTTATACATATTTTGCGTGTTTTATTTCTCTCTTCTTATTTTTTCCATTTTAGTAGTCCTTTTTATTTCAATTCTTTTAAAATTTATATGACAATAGTTACTATTGATACAAAAAAAGCAATGTTTATTAGACAAAGTTTACAGTGCAAAGTATGTGCAAAACACGTGGCAAGAGTACAAAAGATTACATGATAGTTTTTGGTAGGGTTAATGTAATGTTCCGATCGATCATTTTGCTTTCTAGATCCCCGTTCCCTTTATTAAGACTCCCCGTATGTTCTTTTACTGCTTTATGACTTGCGGGGATGGTTAGTTCGAGTTTGTAAAGGTTCGGGTTGAAATCGGAACACCTAGTTCCTTAATATTGGTTTAAAATGGTTAAGTTTGACTTGAGTCAACATTTTGAGTAAACGACATCAGAAACGGGATTTTATGGTTCCAATAAATTCGTATGATGATTTCAGACTTGGGCGTGTGTTCGGATCGGGTTTTGGATGACTCCGGAGCATTTCGACGCTTAATGTTGAAAGTTGGAGCATTAAAGGTTTTCAAGTTCTTTTAAGTTTGGTTTGAAGTAGGTTTTAGTGTTATGGAGGTCCATTTGAAATTTCGAGCGTGGGAATAGTTCAGTATGGTGATTTATGACTTGCACGCAAAATTTGGTGTCGTTCCAGATAGTTTAGGCACGATTCAGCGTGTTCGGAGTAAGTTGGAAGAACTTGAAGTTCATAAGTTGATTTGATTTGGTTTGTGGTGTAATCCTTAGTTTTGATGTTGCTTTACGTATTCCGAGGGTTTGAGCGAGTCCATTTTATGATTAAGAACTTGTTGGTATGTTTGGACGTGGTCCCGAGGGACTTGGGTGCTATTTGGACGATGTGCAGAACATGTTTGGACTTGGAAGAATTTGCTGAAGCAGCAGGGGTTCTGGTGCGTTCGCAGCTGCGAAGAACTGGTTGCAGGTGCAACACCGCAGGTGTGAAATTGGGCTATGCGGGCTGAGTTCGCAGGTGAGGACGTGTGGGGGGGGGGGGCAGGTGTGTGACCGCATGAGCGGCCTGGATTTGAAGGGGAAATGGCATAGATGCGAGGGATCGACCACATCTACGAGCCCGCAGATGCGAGGAAGGCGTCGCAGAAGCGGAAACAGGCCAGCCATGTATGGGTCGCAGGTGCGACAGGCTTTCGGAAGAAGCAGGTTCACATAAGTGAAAACCCGTCTGCAGAAGCAAAGGGGGAAGCCTGGGCTAGGGCCGCACCTACAATGGATTTTCCGTAGGTGCGGCATCGCAGGTGCGACCCAAGCTCCGCATAAGTGGAAATTATTGGAGGCAGTGAGGTCCATTTAATGTCGGGACATAGACTTTTTAGTTCATTTCTTTCACTTGTTGGGTGATTTTAGATCTCTTAGAAGAAGGGTTTTAACCTAGCACTTTATGGTAAGTAATTTCTACACAATAGGAGTTTAACATGCATTTTGGGTAGATTTTTAACTCACAAACCGTAGAAATTGTGAGTTTAGTTGAAAAATCTAGGTTTTGATAAAAATAGGATTTAACCACGTAAAATGATTATGGAATTGGGTAGAAATTATATATTTGAGTTCGTGAGGTTATGTGTAATATATATCTTCAAAAATTTCTGAAATCCGGGCATGTGGGCCCCGGGGTGAATTTTAGGAATCTTCCAATTTGGGTTGGGTAATTTCTCTAATAGCTAGATTATGAACTTGTGAGTGTATATTAATTAATTTATATAATATTTTTCTAGTTTCAGATTGTTTTTCACCAAGTTGAGGCTTTAGAGCGGATTTGTGGACTAGAAGTGAGCTTGAGAATGAGGTAAGTCTCTTGCCTAACCTTGTAAGAGGGAACTCATCCCCTTAGGTGTATCTTGTTGTGTATTACTTGTATGGGGAGCTACGTACGCACTAGATGACGGGAGTCTGTGTGTAGCTATATTTCATGAGGTGTATGGGTAGACTTAGATCCACATCATGCCTTTAGTTGTACTATTGTGTTTATTATGCATATTAATTGTCTTGAATAGAGATGAGACTAGGGATTACAAAGTTGCAATTTTCGACTTTCATTTCTTATTCTTGGAAGAATTGAGGAATACTTAATAACTTTGAGAAATCCATATCTGCTCGCATCGCAAGTACTTCCGCGAGCGAGATAAACTTCACTACTCTTATGGGTTCGGGCCGTTCGCCTCGGCCGTACGATAACACTACTCTTATGGGAGCGGGTCGTTCTCCTCGGCAGTATAATAAATGCATCTGTGGTTTGTGCCGTTCGATCCTCGGCAGTGTACACATTAATTTAGATCGGGCCGTACGACCTCGACATAAATCGTTTGTGATAATGCTTGGAGCCCGAATACACTAGATATTATTTTTATGATTTGAGAGATTATGATTTACTTAGTGGCTTGAAATTGTTGAAGTTAGCATGTATCAATTGGAGATTCAAATTGACTATCAGTTAAAGAACTATTTATTCATTGCTGGTTATTGTGTTATTATTATTATTCATGTGTTCTATGCCTATTTAGAATTTCTACATTTTTATTATTGGCCAAGTGTCGATGTCGACCCCTCATCGCTACTTCTTCGAGGTTAGACTGAATACTTACTGGGTACATGTTGTTTATGTACCCACGCTATACTTTTGCACTATTCGTGCAGGATATGAGGCAGGTGCATCTGGCATTCATTCAGGCGCGGACCCCCGATACCCTAAGACATAGTTCTCTGAGTCCATTCTGCACCACCCGCAATCTCTCTTTTGTATTTACTTTTTGTCTATCTTATTTCAGACAATAGCATAGGTGTTTTGTATATTCTACTAGTTTCTTATACACTTGTGACACTAGGTCTTGGGAACATGCTAGTAGACACTTTATGGTTTTGAGTATTTATTTTATTGTTTTCTCTTTCTTTAGTTTACGCTTTACTTTATTAAATCTTCCTCTTCTCATTTACTTAATAAATAAAAATCAACCACTTTGAAAATATTAAAAGGAATAAATACATGGCTAGATCACCATTGGCTTGCCTAGCGGTGCCGTTCGGCGCCATCATGGCCTGTAGTGGAAATTGGGTCATGAAAACATGGTATCAGAGTACTAGGTTCACATAGGTCTCTCAAGTCATGAGCAAGCCTAATAGAGTCATACGGATTGATGTGGAGACGCCCGTACTTATGTTCAAGAGGCTATAGGGTGTTAAGAAACTACTCTTTCTTCATCTCCTATCGTGCAGTTGATGTTGTGCTAAGTATCTTTCTCTTATTCTCTCACATATGGTTAGAACGCGCGCCACATATGTACCTGACCATGGATGAGATGCTCCCCTTGTCGCTAGAGGCCAACGCAGAGGCCGAGGGAGGGCTCTGATTTGTTATAGAGGACGAGGGCATCCTAAAGTTCCTCCAGTTGTGCCACCAGTGTATCTAGTGAAGGATCTTTTTATTGAGGAGTAAGGCGTGGTTCTTGCAGTGGAGCCGGCCCTAGTGGATTTCATGTCAGCACCAGGATTCCAGGAGGTCATGGGCCATATGGTGCAGTTCATGGATTCTATGATACATGCTGGTTTATTTCTAGCAGACCCAACCACATCTTAGGCGGGAGGGGGAGCACACACCCCTACTTCTTAGCATTTAGGGCATGGAACTGCTGTATATCAAACCTCGGGTGCACTACCCGTGGGTGGAGCTCAGTCATTTAGAGTGGCTATACGTGAGCCCAGACAAACTGCAGTCGGCGAGCTATAGAAGTCGTTAGATAGATAGACCATAATACATCCTCCTGTCTTTGGAGGTGAGCGACACGAGGAACCCCAAGACTTTATTGATCATTGCAGGGACATGCTGCACAGTATGAAGATATTGGAGTCCTACAGGGTGGACTTTACCACCCTTCAGCTGGAGGGCAGGGCCCGTAGATGGTGGCATTTCTATATTCTCGGTAGGCCAGCAGGTTCTCCTCCCTTGACTTGGGACCAGTTCACACGCCTCTTTCTGGATAGATATATTCCACCCTCTCAGAGGGAAGAGTTGCGTTTTCAGTTCGAGCAGCTTCAGCTGGACCAGATGTCGGTGGCGACTATGAGGCGATATTCTATGATTTGTCTCGCCATGTGCTTCTGATACTCCCCGCCGATGCAGAGAGAGTGCGGAGGTTAGTTGTGGCTTTGCACTCTAGTATGCTGGCCATTATGGCCTGAGAGGTTGAGATAAGGATTTTTTACAAGCTAGTTGTGGAGATAGCTCGGAGGATCGAGGGTGTTTGTCAGTGGAGCCGAGATCAGACACCGAGGGACAAGCGATTTCAATATTTTGGAGGGTCTAGTGGTGCTCTGTCTGTGGGCAGAGGTCAATTTGTGAAGGGTCAGTCTAGCAGGACCACATATCCAGTACCACCGCCTCCTCGAGGTGCTCTAGTGCGGCCCTATTGCATCCCTATTTCAGAGAGCTCCTACCATCTACCAGCTATTCAGGGTTTCTCCAATGGGTATTCAGACCATCAGGGTCAGACTTCAGGTCAGCAGTCCACCGTTCCAAGGGGTTATTTCGAGTGCGAGGATCTTGGCCACGTGAAGATGTTTTGTCACAAACTTAGGGGCAAGACAGTACAATAGGGTCATCAATCTATGATTACCGCACCAGTTGCCGCACCAGCCGTCTGACCGCCCAGAGGTGGAGGGAAGGTGGGTAGTGGCCGTCTTAGAGGCGAAGGCGAGTCAGGTGGCGCTCCAGCTAGGTTCTATGCCTTTCCAGCCAGACCAAATGCAATAGCCTTAGATGCCGCGATCACATGTATTATTTATGTCTGCAGTAGGGATGCTCCGGTACTGTTTGATCTAGGGTCAACATATTCATATGTTTCATCTCTGTATTCTCATTTTCTAGGTGTTCCCTACGAGTCCTTGAGTACTCCTGTATACGTGTCCACACTAGTGGGCGATACTGTTGTTGTGGATTAGCTCTATCGGTCCTGTGTCGTGACTTTCTATCAGTCCAATTCAAATTACATTGATACAGTGTCACGAACCAAATTCCCAACCCTCGGGATCGTGATGGCACCTAACACTTACTTGCTAGGCAAGCCAATGTTAGAATTTAGCTAACCAAATTCTTTTACAGATTTATTTAGACATAAGTAAACAATTTAAAATGAGTGCGAAATCTATTACTATTCCACCAATTATATCAATAATAATTAAGCAACGAAATGAAACCACGAAACTAATGTTAATATTGAACTACCCAGGGTCTGGTGTCACAATTCACGAACTACTAAGAATACTACAAGTATTTGGCTGAAAAAATTATATCTCTGTTTCGAATGAACTAAAACAACAATCTAATTAATAAGAGGAAGACTCCAGGAATCTGCGGACGCCAGTAGATCTACCTCGTGTCTCCATGTGAATGCTCAACTACTGCTAAAAGAATCAGTGTTGGCCGGTACCTAGATCTGCACAAGAAGTACAGAGTGCAGTATTAGTACAACCGACCCCATGTACTGGTAAGTGCCGAGCCTAACCTCAACGAAGTAGTGACGAGTGTCACGCCCCCCTCTTTCCTCCCCTTTCGGATCGGTCAGGGTATTCGACATTATTGGGACCACTCGTTTCCTTTTGGGAAAGGGATAAGGATTGAAGAGTCTCCACCTAATCATTTTAAGGTGCATTAGGGCACCTACTAAAGGTTATTTACACACACAGATTAGATAAACCAGAGATAGGGTAAGGGATTGAAATTACTTCAAGGGGAAGGTGTTAGGCACACCCCTCGAAGTCCACAACTGTGGTTCCCGACCAAACAAACTTTACGAATTTTAAAACAGGTAGCACGTAAGTAGTAAAAGCACATAGATAAATAAAGGTTTTTGAGAAGATTCGCAGTCTAATCACACATATGTGCTAAAGATTAAAATATTTAGAGTCTAGGCACACATATAAAGTTTTGAAAGAGTTATGATCTAAACACACATATGTAAGGGATATGGGGTCCTAGGTTGTTTATCCTATTGGATCACATCAGTGCAATGCCCGGTAATCACTCCTCAATGAGGGGCTACACGTTTCATTAATGCACCGGCTATCATATCCATGTCTACCCTTTCCCACCCCTTAGCAGTTATTAAGCGAGTTTATTTAACGACCTCTATGCGTGTTGTTACCCGTCCCTCCTTAATGGCCCTGGAGGAATTTAGGACCTCTAAATATAGGCAGTTCTAGACAAAACCCCTAAGGTTAAAAGGATAAAATTCTAAGCGACAGGCAAGAACAAATATGACTTTACAAATAAATGCAGGAGAAAGCAGTTAAAAGGCTCAGATTTACCTCTACAGATAATGCACATAAGAAGCACGTCTCAAACACAAACAAGAGGCATTTTTATTAGACAGAATCCTAAGACAGGATATCTAAGTGAATATCAAGAAATAAGCTAAGGTCGGAAAATCAACAGGGAAATCATCATAAGGGATTAGTGAAAGGTATCAATCACAAGGAATCAAAGGTTCAAATAGGAAATAGTACTAATTAAGGGGAATCAACACAAATTGCACAGAATAAACACATGATAAGCAAGGCAGAAGGCAAGAATTAGAACCTTAATAGACATGGTAAAGTAAAGATCACCATAGAATCAAGGATTCAAAGTGGAATATAGTAGTGATACACATAAACCTTTGAGAGTTAGCGAGGTAAGCACATAATAGGCAGAATCAGAAACCCTAGCGAGCCAAATAGGGTGAAAATATAAAAAAAGTAGGGATTCACATAGAACATAGTATGACTTAAAATAATAGACATGATATAGGCGGAAGAAGCAACAATCGGAAACCCTAATGAACATAATAGGGTATAAATAACAAAATACTCAGATTAAAAGCAGATTCATGAGAACCAAACATGAAAACAAGTTGAAAGAACGAACAGTAAAGACAAACTCAGAACCCAAAGATTAAACCAAAAAACTTAGGGTTTTCAACATAACAAAATCAGATGAAGGAAAAACTTAAACAAATCGTTTAGACACAGTGAAAATCATAGAATAACACTAAAGTCAGAAGAAGAATCATTTTTTGAAAAGCGGTTAAGAAACCCTAGTTTGAAGATGAAGAGATGCTTTAGAAAATATCGGAAAAATCTTTAAGAAAAAAGTAAAGATAACTCGAATAGACTCAGATCTGTTGCAGATCTAAGAAATCCAGTGTTAAAATTAGGGTTTCAGAGAGAGAACCCAAAGAGAGAGAGAGGGAGAGAGTCTGCTTAGAAACCACAGGCTCTAGCCGGAGATGGAAGTATCTTACTCAGATGGCCATGGACGGCCTGAGAATTACATGAAAACCATGGGAGGTGAGTGAACCGCCTTCTGGTTCCTTTGAGGACCTCAAGGCAGTAATAACCCGGTGTGGGAAGGAGCCATGAAGGTTGTGATGGTGGTGAGACCACCATAGTTATCGGCATGTCGACGGCCGATGAGAGGTTAGGTTTAGCAGAGAGAGTTTGAGAGATGAGAGAGATGTGTAACGACGGAGTGAAAGAGAGAAATGAGAGGGGAAGGGGGGAGGGGGTAGTCTCTATGGTTAATTAAGGAAATGGGAGATATGGACCGTTGATTAAAATTGATCAACGGTCCAGATTAGACAAGGGATTGGGTCGGGTAGGATAGTGTATTGGGCTTGGGGTATTTGGGCCGTTTTTAATCAGACTTGGGTCTGGTTTAATTAGGTTATAAATGAAATGGAAGTGGCTATCTGTTAAATACCCCATGTAAATTAATTAAAACAATTTATAAGAAATAGCTATTAATTATAAGAATGAATTTCATGTGTAGAAAATAATTAAGATGATTACTTAGAATTTTAAAAATACAAATGATTAATTTCTGAAAAAATAGTATAAAAAGCAAAGTTATTGCTATTATAGCCAAAAAGTAACAATTTGGCTAATTATGAAATAATTTGGTCTTAATAGGAAAACAATTATGAATTAAACCAAGAAATGCTTTTGAATCATTTGTAATTCAATCTTATAATTATTTATTGGCAATAAAATGCTGGATAGATTAATATAAATATAGGGAAATTGTGGAAAAATATCAATTGCTATTGATACATGATTTTAAAGCTATATATGCAAATTTTTAAAATATTTTGAGGAAAAATTGGGTATCAACAGCTGCCCCTCTTTACCCAAAAATGATGAAAGAGTTTGCTGGGTAAAAACATGATGGCCAATTTTGACCGAGCGAAACGGTTTGGGAGAGATTTAGGCTGCACCCTGGCTTCTGAGCTGCATACATATCCCTGGTTTTACAGAAATCAGGCCATATTTAGTTCCGAATTCATCGGCGAGGTATACCGGTGAAGTCATCACAATAACAGATGCAATATCTAGAGTTAGATGAATGAACGATTTACTGGAGAGGTTAGGTTTGATATGACTGGGAGAACTGGAGCGGGATCGCTCCTGCGGGGTAGCCGTCGCTTGCCGGGTTACTTGCAAATATAAGAAATACAGGCATATACTATGCATAAATTTAAACATAATGTAAGCTCCCGTTGGACTATGAATGTTGTCTTCGGACGGTTAGGGATGACGTCCTCAGACCATGATGTCCTTGGCCATGAATTGTTTGATGAAGGATTTTGCAGGCCATGAAATGATGTTCTCGGGCCATGAAGATGCTGCCTACGAACGATGACGCCTTTGAATAATGATATGCAAAATTGAGAGAGATCCTCAGGCCATGACATGACGTTCTCGGGCCATGAAGATGGTGTCTCCGAATTATTACGACTTTGGACAGGTTGGCGATATTTCAGCCCATGATATAATATGATGCTTGACAAGACAGAGCTTAGTCTTGCGAGTTGAAGGACAGAGCTTAGCCCGAAAGAGAAACGAAGTAAAATGTGCTTGAGAGACAACGTTTTGTCTCGATGAGAAGGTAAATTGGAGGTAGAGCTTAGCCTCATGCAGATAGGAAGGCAGCGGTTAGCCTTATGCAAATGGGAGGTAGAGCTTAACCTCGTGCAAAAATGGAGACATAGCTTAGTCTCATGCAAATGAAGGAAGATCTTAGCCTTATGTAGACGGAAGGCATATGATTAGCCTTGTGCAAATAGGAGGTAGAGCTTAACCTCGTGCAAAAATGGAGACAGGTCTTAGTCTTATGAAAATGAAGGCAGATCTTAGCCTTATGCAGATGGAAGGAAAATGATTAGCCTTATGCTAATAGGAACAAACAACAAATGCTAGTAGAATTTCTTAGCTGGTAATAGGTTGTGGTATTGCGATTGTTGCGAGAACTGTGACTATGGAGCTTGTTCACCCTTTTGTGCTGATAGTAAACTTTGCATTTGCGACTGTGTTGAAGTTTGTGACTTCGAAACCTGTTTGTTTTTTTTACTCCTGCATCCAAAGAAAAATCATGAGATCTGTAGGTGGGGAAGGTTGGTTCGTATCTCTGCTGGCTTTACCTGATTCGCGCTGCTTGGTCTGACGATTCTGTTTGTGTCATCGGGGTAGCGTTTGCTAAACAAAGCTTTATATTGAAAACGTGCATGATTTTATAAAGACATAGTAAAATATATTTTGATAAATTTAGATGAACCGATGACCATAACATGGTTCAAGACATTGCAACTACTCACGCTACGGAATTTTGAGGGTCCTCCTCAAAATTCTGCCCCAGTTAGATGGTTGACGATTCAAACCATTGTACATGTTGCGATCGACTGAACTTGCTTCGGAATTTTGAGGGTCATCCTCAAAATTCTGTCCCAGTTTCCAATTGCGGGGGAAATGAGATTTTTATTGAATTATGACCAAAACCATAGGGCTTCCTATGTATCCCCTATTAAACGGGAATCAGGTCAGGCGTAGTTCAATTTACATCATTGAAGAAAAACATAGAAATTTACACACAATATCGTTTGACTGCATCTGAATAGATTGGTTTTGGTTCTCCGTCCATTTCTGCAAGTATGGGAGCTCCTCCTATCAATACTCGGTGAACCATATACGGACCTTCCCAGTTGGGAGAAAATTTCCCTTTGGCTTCGTCTTGATGTGGAAAAAACTTCTTTAACACTAGCTGCCCTGGTGTGAAATTTCTTGGCTTGACTCTCTTGTTGAAGGCTCTGGACATTCTATTCTAATAAAGTTGACCATGAAATATTGCATTCATCCTTTTCCCATCTATGAGGGCCAACTGCTCGTAGCGGCCTTTTGTCCATTCTGTATCGTTGGGCTTAGCTTCATGTATGATTCTTAGGGAAGGGATCTCCACTTCGGTAGGGATAACAGCTTCCGTACCATAAACTAGTAAATAAGAAATTGCCCCGGTTGATGTGCTGACTGTGGTGCAGTATCCCAGTAAGGCGAATGATAATTTTTCATGCCACTGTTTGTGCTTTTCTATCATCTTTCTCAATATCTTTTTGATGTTCTTGTTGTCGTCTTCCACATCTCCATTCATCTGTGGTCTATAGGCTATGGAATTCTTGTTCTTGATTTTGAAAGTCTCGCACATGGCTTTCATCAGATCACTGTTGAGATTGTAGCCGTTGTCAGTGATGATTGACTCTGGAACCCCGAGCCGACAAATGATACGGTCACGGACAAAGTCTGCTATGACTTTCTTAGTCACTGCTTTGTATGATGCCGCTTCGACCCATTTGGTGAAGTAATCAATAGCTACTAGGATGAACCTATGTCCATTTGAGGCCGTGGGCTCGATTGGTCCAATAACGTCCATTCCCCAGGCGACGAATGACCAAGGTGAACTTGTTACATTGAGCTCATTTGGGGATACCTTTATCATGTCTGCATGTACCTGACATTGATAGCATTTTCAGACATATTGGATGTAGTCCATTTCCATGGTCATCCAGAAGTAACCGACTTTGAGTATTTTCTTTGCTAAGACAAAACCATTCATGTGTGGTCCACAGGTCCCAGCATGTATCTTCAAGTAGTCTGGAGGCTTCCTTTGCATCGACACATCTTAATAATCCTAAGTCAGGAGTCCTTCTGTATAGGTTTCCTCCGCTGAGAAAGAAATTGTTGGACAATCTCCGGAGTGTGCGTTTCTGAGTGTGATTTGCAATCTCTGGGTACTCTCCCTTTGACAAATATTCCTTGATGTCGTGGAACCTTGGTCCCCCGTCTGGTTCTTCTTCAATGTGGGCACAGTATGCCGGTTGGCTATGGATCTTTACTGAAATAGGATCAATGAAGTTCATATCTGGATGTTGTATCATGGATGATAGAGTGGCCAATGCATAGGCAAACTCGTTCTGAATTCTGGGGACGTGCCGAAATTGTGTCTGTGTGAACCTTTTCCTCAATTCCTGCACATGGTGCAAATATGGAAATATCTTGAAATTCTTGTTACCCCATTCTCCTTGTACTTTGTGTATTAGCAGATCTGAGTCACCAATTACTAGAAACTCCTGGATACTCATGTCAATGGCCATATTGAGCCCTAAGATGCAGGCCTCATATTCTCCCATATTGTTGGTACAGGGAAATCTGAGTTTGGCAGATACTGGGAAGTGTTGACCTATTTTCGATATCAGGACAGCTCCAATGCCGACTCCTTTGAAATTGGTTGCTCCGTCGAAGAACATTCTCCACCCGTCATAGGATTCTGCAATGTCTTCCCGTATGAATGACACTTCTTAATCGGGAAAATACGTTTTCAAGGGTTCGTATTCTCCTCCCACGGGGTTCTCGACAAGATGATCTGCTAATGCTTGCCCCTTGACCGCTTTCTGAGTCACATAAACAATGTCGACTCACTCAGTAGGAGTTGCCATTTGGCCAGTTTGCCAGTAGGCATGGGCTTCTGAAAGATATATTTCAAGGGATCCATCCTTGATATGAGATACGTTGTGTAGGCATAGAAGTAATGCCTCAGCTTCTGGGTTTCCCAGGTTAGAGCACATCAGGTATGTTCCAGTAGAGAATACCGTGCCTCATGTGGAGTGAACTTCCTACTCAGATAATAAATAGCCTGTTCCTTTCTTCCTGTCTCGTCGTGCTGCCCCAGAATGCAGCCAAAAGCTCCATCTAATACCGTAAGGTAGAGTACCAAGGGTCTACCTGGATCTAGCAGGACCAAGACTGGTGATGTTGACAAGTATTCCTTGATTCTGTCGAAAGCTTTCTGACAATCATCGGTCTATTCGGTCGCAACATCTTTCTTCAGCATCTTGAAGATTGGTTCATATATAATCGTGGACTGGGCTATGAATCGGCTGATGTAGTAAGGGCGTCCCAGGAAACTCATCACATCTTTCTTGTTCTTTGGCGGTGGAAATTCTTGGATGTATTTGACCTTTGATGGATCCAATTCTATTCCTCAGCGGCTGACAATGAACCCAAGCAATTTCCTAGCAGGAACTCCGAACGCACACTTTGCGGGGTTTAACTTCAAGTTGTACTTTCGCAGCCTGTCGAAGAATTTTCTCAAATCTGTTATATGATCAGTGGATATCTTGGACTTGATGATGACATCATCCACATACACCTCAATTTCTTTATGTATCATATCATGGAAGACAGTGGTCATAGCTCTCATATAGGTGGCCCCAACATTCTTTAAGCCGAATGGCATCATCTTATAACAGTAAACCCTCCACAGCATAATGAAAGCTATTTTCTAAGTGTCTCCCGCGTCCATATAAATTTGGTGGTAACCAGAAAAAAAACAATCTACGAACGATTGAAGCTTATGCTTTGCACAATTGTCAATCAAGATGTGTATGTTTGGGAGAGGAATATCATCCTTCAGACTGGCCTAATTGAGATCCCGCTAGTCGACACAAGCCCTGACTTTTCCATCTTTCTTGGGCACTGGCACGCTGTTGGCTAACCATGTCAGATATTCAACTACCCTTAGAACCTTGGCGTTGATTTTCTTGGTAACTTCCTTTTTGATTTTCAGACTCATATCAGGCTTGAATTTTCGGAGCTTCTACTTTACGGGCGGGCGCATTGGATTAGTTGGTAACTTGTGAGCCACAATGGATGTACTTAGACCAGTCATGTCATCGTATGACCATGCAAATATGTCTTCATACTCTTTCAATAATTGTGTGTATTCCACTTTCTCTGATGGCGATAGATGAATGCTGATGCGAGTTTCCTTGACAGTTTCTGAATCTCCCAGGTTGACTATCACGGTTTCGTCTAGATTGGACTTAGGTCTATTTTCAAAATCCTCAACTTCTCTGATAGATTCATCGGGTATGGTATCTTCTTCTTCTGAATCACTGTCCTTTTGTTGCGTTGTCTCATTGCATGTCACAGTCATCAGTTCATCAAGACAGGAAATAGTAACAATGAGAGAAAATGATAATAAATGAATACAAATTCATTGAAACATAAAAGTGATTTTTGAGTGTTTTTGGAACATTAGGGATTTTATTGGAAAATGCAAAAAAAATGGAAATGCGGAAAAGGAAACCATTAGCAAAAATGAAATAAACAATGCTTGTTCAACCTTGCTACCCCGGGTTGTCGGGCTCTGAATGGTCTGACAGTCCAATTCTTGAGGAATGATTCCTTACTCACAGCTTGGATGGTAGGTCCTTCCTCCTCCTCAACAATAACACAACAGTCCATGTCACCATCTTCCAGGAATAGATCCTTCAAAGGTGCTAGAGTTTCTTCTTTTGCTGACCTCCATATGATATTAGCTTACTGGAAAGTCTGCTCCAAATGTGGTATAGGCTGTTCCAATGGATAGTAGGGACCGCGCCATGGTGGTGACCAGTCTTTGTACTCCTGCCAAGTGTATTTGTATCCTAGCCCAAAAGTGGTGCCATGGTGCTTCAACTGTATTGGTTTGGAAATCCCCTGAAGATTTTTCCCTAGTCCTCTGCCAGGCTCATATCCACTCCAGTTCAGTATGCCTTCGATCTTACTGTTCCACCATTTGTCTTTATCCACTGCATTGACCCGTTCAATGTGGTGGTAGATTTCTCCACCCAGCCTTCTTCTACCTTCAATCACCGGGATGGCCTGGAGACCAAAGATAGGATTTCTTTCGTCTCCATAGATGATCACTTCCTGGTGGTTCCATTCAAATTTTACCACCTGATGCAAGGTTGATGCTACAACCTCAGCGGCATGTGTCCATGGGCGTTCCAACAATAGATTATAGGATTCCGATATGTCTATCATCTGAAATTCAATTTCGAACCATGTAGGTCCCATCTGCAGACAAAGGCTGATTTCACCGATGGTAGACCTCTGAGACCGGAGAAAGCCTTTACATTCATAGATCCTTCTTTGATCTCGTGCAGTCCCTTGCACAATTTCTTGAGTGTTGTCAACCGACAGATGTTGAGGCTGGATCCACCGTCGATCAGAATCCTGGTGATGAAGTAATCCTCACATTGCACAGTGATGTGTAGTGCTTTGTTATGACTTAGCCCTTCAGGTGGAAGCTCGTCCTCGTGGAAAGTGATCTTGTGACTTTCCAGTATTTGACCTACCATATTGGCCATTTCTCCACTAGTTATGTTATTTGGCACATGTGCTTCGTTCATCACTTTCATCAAAGCATTCATGTGTGTCTCTGAATTCTGCAACAATGATAGAATGGATATCTGGGCTGGAGTTTTGTTCAGCTGATCGATGTCTGAGTATTCCCTGGCCTGGACCTTCCTCCAAAGATCATCGGGCCGGTCTCAATGACGGGTGGACTGTTGGAAGCATTCTTGCTAGACTTTGCCAAGTGTTCAGGTATATAGACCCTACCGGTCCTTGTCATCCCCTGTGCAGCACCAACTTGTTCTATCTTGACTTTACCTTGCCTTCTTGCTTCAACCGTGTAATCCCAAGGTATAGCCTTATCGTTGAAAGGTAGCGTGGTTGATACTTTCACTGTGATTGGTGCAACTACTTTCACTTCAAATGGAATGGGTGCCTTAGCAGGCGGAATAACTTGAACCTTGAACGGAAAATGTGTGTTTGCAAGTGGTGCCATTTCAAACTTGAATATGAGTGACGCAGTTACCTCGACATCTCCGAATGGGTGAATCTAGACTATGATGGGATTAAGAGTGACTGTTGGCGTCTTTGGGTCATCACCTTCTATGATTAACCCGATCGACCCCTCTGGGTCCCAATTTTCTTCTATCTCTATCATATTGACACCCCTATGGTCTGAAAGCGGATTGTTGCGAACATTGGGAGCAACTTCTTTTGCTTGAATGACCTTGTTATTGATCATAGACTGGATCTTATCCTTCAATGAGAAACATTCATCAATTGTATGCCCCTTCATGTCGGAATGGTATGCACAGGTCTTGTTTGGATTGACCCATTGAGATGGATTTTCAGGGGTTATAGCTGGGATATGAGTGACATAACTAGAAGCTTTTAATCTTTCATACAGCTGGTCGATAGGTTCAGCAATGGCAGTGTATTGTTTAGGAGGTCTTCGATCAAAGTTGGTTCGAGGTCTCGGGAAATTTTTGCGAGCAGTGGGTTACTGGAAGTGAAATCGATGAGAGTTGTAGGTATGATAAACAGGAGCTGGTTGGGAGTATTTGGGGGAAGTAGGCTGATATGTAGATGGTGGAGATGGCTGATATGTTGGTGGAGGTGCTGACTGATAGCTGGGCGAGGGTTCTTGATAGGTGAGTGGGGAAGTTGGGTATACCAACGGGGATTTGGGCCCTGTGCAACCATTACCGTTCCTGCATCTTTCTTCTTGGATATACCACCAGACTGCAAGACTTTGTCTCAAAGTTAGTGACCATTCCACTCTTGATACCTTCTTCAATTCTCTCACCCAGCTTGATGATGTCAGAGAATTTGTGGTTTTCAATCACCATTAAACTCTCAAAATACTGCGGGTCTTGTGCCCGGACGAAGAATTTGTTCATTTGTTCTTCCTCTAGAGTAGGCCTGACCTTGGCTGCTTCAGATCTCCAGTGAGTGGCATACTCACGAAAAGTTTCGGTGGGCTATTTTTTAAGGTTCTGGATGTAGAACATGTCTGGTGCATTCTCCATTTTGAACCTGAATTGGTCCATGAAATATGATGCCATACTTACCCAGATTGACAACTTCTTAGGCTTTTGGCTGATGTACCAAGATAAAGCATCTCCTGTGAGGCTCCTCATGAATAATTTCATGCGAATCTTCTCGTCTCTTCCTACTCCAACCAATTTATTACAATAGGTCCTCAGATGGACCCTGGGATCACCTGTACTATCAAATATTTCGAACTTAGGAGGTTTGTAACCCTCCGGTAGTTCAACATCGGGCTGGATGCAGGGATCGTCGTAGTTCAAACCTTTGACTCTCTTGCTTCCTTCAATTCCCTGAACTCGATTAGTCAGCTTCTTGAGTTCCTCGGCAAAATTCTTAATGAGAATATCCTTCTCACTGGATTCAGGTGTGTAAGCAATGTGTTGGGTGGAGTGAGGTAGAGTCTCCACGTATATGGGGTTGTTCTGATGACCTGGTGTTTGAGCATAGAGGTGGTCACTTGTGGATTCTTATGGTTCAGGGATAATTAGCGAGGTATTTCTTGGAGCGTGGATAATTTGTTTTTCCGGTGGAGTTGTATGAGGATGAGTTGTGGGAGGGTTCTGTTTGTTTGGGGTGTTCTGAGGAGGTATGGGATTTTGAATGACATCTGGGACACTGAGTGAGAAGGATAAATTTGCCAAGTTCCGGACATGCTCAAGCTCCCCTTGGAGTTTCAACAACCTTTGCTCGAGTTGTGACATAGCATCATTATGAACCTGAGTACCTTGATTGTAAAGAGCTTCTATTTGTTCCACTGGCATTGTGTTTTCCTATCTGATGTTTCCCAAATCATCCATTTTTTCTTTGCCTTTGCCTTTAAGTGGACTAGGAGGAGGAGGAGGTGGAGGGCTGATCACGCTCAACTATGTCTTATAGAAAGACTAAACGGGCGCTGCAAATATAATCTGGGGTATTACACCCAAAGTCGATCCCATAGAGAATTTTACGTATCAATTGAGTCTATAAAATACTAAACTAGTGTTTAATCAATTTTCTCAATACTTTTGAATATAATTTGGTGAGTTTTTCTAAATCTAATAACAAAATAATAAACTAGTAATTGACTAACAATATAGTGTAAACAATGATAATAAAGGTCTAAGGTTATGGTTTCCCCCGTTGGTGAATTCTTTCTCGGATACTTCTTATAGCTTGATTAATCGTCTCTATCAATCATGAACACTCTATCTACCATAAATCTCTCTCAAGTAATTATGATAATTTACTAGACGCACTCTCTCAAGTTACGCTAGCTAGAT
>ML425099.1:0-22487 GCA_005239525.1 Nicotiana knightiana
CAGGTACTTTCATAGCGACGTGGCTGGTCTGGAGACTTAGGCGAGCTGCATCATCTAGAGGCGGTCCGTAGCTGACAAAGTCTCCCTCATATTGTATTTATTTCCATTTTAAATTCCTTGTCCAATTTGTATTTCGGACAAGCTTTGTAATATTTGTGAAATTCTTAGAATTTTCTCATGTACTTGGGTCACCGGGTTCTGGGATGTGTTTGGGATTTAACTGAATAAATGGAATAGTTACCTGTCGTATTTATTTGATAAATTTTTATTCATTTTATGACTTGTAAGTGAAAGGTAACAATTTTCGAAAAAAATGTTAAAACAGGAAATTATATCAACTAATTAATGACTGGCTTGCCTGACGGTGGTGTCCGGCACCATCACGACCTTAATATATTTCGGGTTGTGACAACTAACTTGCAGGGACTGTGATCGTCCAAAATTGCAGAATCTTCTCTTCCGATTTCAAACTAGAGAATTCAATTTTCTCGGCCAAAATTCACATAAAATTACAGTAAGTTATGCTTTTGTGTGTTTGTGTTTCTTTTTATTTCGTTACTAGGAATTTGATGCTAGGAATTTTATTTTTTTTGCTTTTTTGGATTGATAACGTTAAGGACATCGCGTCCTTAACTCTGTGATTATTCTATAAATATTGAGGACATAATGTTAAGGATTTGGTGTACTTAACATGACTGTTGTTCCTAATATTAAGGACATAATGTCCTGATTTTGAAAATTATATTGAAAAAGTTAAGGACACGATATCCTTAACTTTTTTGCTGTTGTTCTGAATATTAAGGACATAATGAACAAGCTTTGGGTATTCAAGTCTTAGAGAGTGCACCTGTAATAGAAGAAGTTGCTGAAAAAAACTCTACTCAACTAACTAGATGAAGCTCAAATTCGAAACAAAAAGAATCCCCAACTACGATATTAAGAGAAAATGCTTCGTTGGATGAAATAAAAGTGGGATCAATATTTGACAAAAAGAAGAGTATAATTAACTGTTTTTTGAATATAGGAATTAAAGGACATTTTGAATTCAAGGTTGTTTGATCAAGCTCAACAAGATATTCATTGAAATGCAATGATGATAGGTGTGGGTGGTGTGTGCGTGCTTTCAGAATTAAAGATTCAACACTGTTTAACATAGTAAATATTGAGAAAAATCATGACTTCTCAGTTAAAACTATGAAAGGCATGCAACTTCAAAGTTGATTAGTAGTTACATTATTGACATTCTTCGAGACCCAAGGTTTGAAGTTACACCAGTCTTTGTCATGGCAGAAATGCAAAAATTGCATGGACTAGACATTGGGTATCACAAGGCGTGGCGTGCTATTCGACGTGCTTCAGCTTTAATAAGAGGAAATCCTGAAGAGAATTATGAATTATTGTATTCATACTTGTATATGATGAAAAGTAAAAACCCGGGAACATATACTAACATAAAGATAGACGACAACAACAGGTAAACAATCAAAAGGTGTTTATTAGTCTGTTTTATCAACTTTTGGACATGGTGTCATTAAATTTGATATGTGCAGTGAAAAATTTAAGGACGTGCTATCCTTAACTTTGATGTGTGCAGTGAAAAAGTTAAGGACATGGTGTCCTTAACTTAGAGTTACAAACTCAAAAATTAAGGACATGGTGTCCTTAACTTTTGAACTTGGAACTCGAAGTTCAGGACTACATGTAATTTCTGTGCTTGTAACTCTAAGTTAAGAACCAAGTGTCCTTAATTTGTGATCTTGTAACTTGAACTTTAGGACTTCCTGTCCTTAACTTTTTAACTTGTAACTCTAAGTTCAGGACTACATGTCCTTATTTTTTGAACTTGAAACTCTAAGTTCAAGACTGCAGGTCCTTATTTTTTGAACTTGGAACTNAACTTTTGAACTTGGAACTCGAAGTTCAGGACTACATGTCCCTAATTTCTGTGCTTGTATCTCTAAGTTAAGGACCAAGTGTCCTTAATTTGTGAAGTTGTAACTTGAACTTTAGGACTTCCTGTCCTTAACTTTTTAACTTGTAACTCTAAGTTTAGGACTACATGTCCTTATTTTTTGAACTTCAAACTCTAAGTTCAGGACTACATATCCTTATTTTTTGAACTTGGAACTCTAAGTTCAGGACTACAGGTCCTTATTTTTTGAACTTGGAACTCTAAGTTCAGGACTCCCTGTTCTTAAATTTTTAACTTGTAAGTCTAAGTTTAGGACTACATGGCCTTAATTTCTGAACTTGGAACTCTAAGTTAAGGACTATTTGTCCTTAATTTCTGTGCTTGTAACTCTAAGTTAAGGACTACATGTCCTTAATTTCTTTGCTTGTAAGTCTAAGTTCAGGACTACGTGTGCTAACTTTTTAACTTGTAACTCTAAGTTAAGGACTACATATCCTTAATTTGGTGTCCTGTATTTTTAACCTTCCGTTATACTGTATTTTCAGATTTTTTAATATGTTTTATGCATATGGATCATCAATAGCTAGTTGGAATCATTGTAGACCAGTGATTGATGTTGATGCAACTTTTTTGAAGTCAAAATTTTGTGGTGTTATAATGATTTCAGTTTCAAAGGATGCAAATAACCAAATATTCCCACTAGTCTTTGGAATTGCAGAATCTGAAAATAACAATTCCTATTAGTGGTACTTTAGTGAGCTTCACAATGCAACTGGAAGCCGTGACAATTTAATTTTTTTATCAGACATGCATCAATCTATTGCACATGGCATTGCAAAGGTATATCCTGAAAGCCACCATGGAATTTGTATCTATCATTTGGAGTAGAACCTAAAGCGAAGGAAAGTGAAAAGTGAGGTAATAAAACTTTTCCAAAGTGCTGCAAGAGTATACAGGCGCAAAGAATTTGATCTATACATGTCAGATATAGCAAAAGTTGATAAGAAGACTTTTGACTACTTGATGGAAGAACCACCGGAAAGGTGTGCACGTTCTTATAGTCCACGACGAAGATATGACATGCTCACAACAAACATAGTTGTGTCAATGAATTCTGTGCTATTAGAAGCAAGGGAGCTGCCTATATTAGGAACGATGGATTTCATCCAAGTGAAGCTACAATGTTGGTTTTATGAAAGAAGAAATGAAGCAGAAGGAACTTTTTATGACGTTTCTTGTTGGGTAGAAGAGGAATTGAAGAAAAAGATAGATTTAGCTTTTACTTTAAATGTAAGTATTATGTTCTTTGTTTAGCTTATTATTTTAATGATAATTTAACATAATGTACAACTTATAATTTTTCAACATTGGAGGTCTTCCCTGTTGATTCATGGCGTTCTAGAGTTGAGGAAGAAGGAATTACTTTCTTGGTGGACTTAAACAAAAGAACATGTGATTTTTTTCAGTTTCAATTTGATAAATTACCATGTATACATGCAATTGCAGCTATCGAGAAGAGAAACATCAAGAAGTCCAATTTCTGCTCGCACCGGTAATTAAAGGAATCTTGGCTGAAAACATATGAAAGACAAATACATCCCATAGGACATGCTGATTCTTGGATTTTACCAGAGAGTGTTAAGTCACAAATTATTAAACCTCCAGATTTCAAAGTGCCACCAGGTAGAAGGCAGAAGAAAAGGCATATTCAGGCTACCGAGTCATCAAAAATAACATTCAAATGTGGTCGTTGCAGAAGAATTGGTCATAATAGAACAACTTGTATATATTCTCCGGCAGTCCATCCATTTTCAAGGAAGCATAGAGAATAGTAGATATATCCACTTATGTTTATATACTCTTTTAAGTTTTTCTATAAATTGGATTCATTTAAATTGTTTTTATTTGAGCAGATGTCCTAAATTATCAAAGTTTCTTTGCGCTTACGTGCTTTTTGTTTCTTTTTCAAAAGTTAATGACACTTGGTGCTGAACTTACAGTTACAAGTTCAAAAGTTAAGGACAGTTGGTCCTGAACTTAGACCAACAAGCTCAAAAGTTAAGGACAATAGGTCCTGAACTTAGACTAACAAGCTCAAAAGTTAAGGACAATAGGTCCTGAACTTACAATTACAAGTTCAAAAGTCAAGGACAATAGGTCCTGAACTTAGACTAACAGGCCCAAAAGTTAAGGACAATAGGTCCTGAACTTAGACTAACAAGCTTAAAAGTTAAGGACACTTGGTCCTGAACTTCGAGTTCCAAGTTCAAAAGTTAAGGACACTTGGTCCTGAACTTCGAGTTTCAAGTTCAAAAGTTAAGGACAATTGGTCCTGGAGTTAGAGTTGCAAATTCTAAATTTAAGGACAGGTAGTCCTTAACTTACATTTATAAGTTCAAAAGTTAAGGACATTTGGTCCTGAACTTACAGTTCCAAGTTCAAAAGTTAAGGACATGTGGTCCTGAACTTAAAGTTACAAGTTCAAAAGTTAAGGACACTTGGTCCTGAACTAATACTTACAAGCTCAATACACTTAATTTAGGGATTGCAAATGGAAAAATCAATACTTAACAGAAAGAAAGAAATTAATAACATGATGCCTTCATATTACTTCTGAAACTGTCATTTGGCATAGCTGTGACAAAAAAATATGCTATGCAAACAAAATAAAAGTGCCTTGTGAATAACTTACAAGATATTTCAGAATTGATATGGATTCTTTACAACAATTTTATACCAAATTCAACTACATCTAACTCTCTTTATAACTAAACTACAACTCCTTTGTGCAGGAAGTTTCATTTTCACTATCATAGTCGTCGCCAACATTTTCTGGTGGTGTATCATAACCAGAATTTCTTTTCCACTCTCCATGTTCCCAAAAATTTGTAGTAAGTTATTTTCTAAAGTTTTTTATATCTTCAGTTTGGAATTTCTCCACATCCTTTTCCATCATCAACAGCTCCACATACTTGATTAGGAATGCACCACACACAGTCCTAAGAAAAATGTAAGATATGGAGTCAATTAAACAATATCTTTAGCAAAATAAATCTAAAGTACATATAAATTATATAGAAAACGACAACACGTACGATCCAGTTTGGTGTGGTGATCTTTGCCACTGAATATCAAATTTGTTGAATGCATTTCCAAAATACTTGTGATTTTTCTCAAACTGTGAGAACTTTAGTAAGTGGGGGATCATGCGTGCATACATTTCAATGTGATTCATTCCTTGCTCATATGGCTCACTATATATGGAATCGTACACATAAATCTTTTTCTCATTCAAGTCCAATACCCCCAAAATAAAATGTGACACAACATCATTATCTTCTGAAGGAAGCTGACATGGAAAAAAGATTTTGTCAACCTCTGTCCAAGCAATTCCACATCTACGATTGTCACCTCACACATATGGTGTCAGAACCAATTGATTATCACCACACCAAAACTCATCTGTAGCATCTTCATTGAAATCCTTATACACAAGTAGCATATAGTTATCAAAAAGTATATCTGTAGTTGTGTAACGAAAAGGATGGGCGCGAGGGTGGTAGTATTCCTTCTTTCTCAAATAATACAGTGCAATGTCAATATGCTTCATAAAAACGCAAAAAAAAGAAAAAAAATCCATCAATCATAAATAATTAAAAACAATAAATTAAGAATAAAGAAAAAAAAATGCCTTGCGAATTATAAAACCTTATCATCAATTACAAAAAGGAAGAACATTTTGCTACTGATTTTTTGATGGTACAATTTATGTGGATTCTTTCTCACACCATTATCGTCAGCATATATATATCAGTTTGTCCCCTGAAAATTTTGAAAATATCAAAGTTAGAAGTTAGTCCTCAATTCCTAATTAAGGACATCTAGTCCTGAACTTAGACTAACAAGCTCAAAAGTTAAGGACAATAGGTCCTGAACTTAGACTAAAAAGCTCAAAAGTTAAAGACACTTGGTCCTGAACTTCGAGTTCCAAGTTCAAAAGTTAAGGACACTTGGTCCTGAACTTAGACTAACAAGCTCAAAAGTTTAAGGACAATAGGTCCTGAACTTAGACTAACAAACTCAAAAGTTAAGGGCAATAGGTCCTGAACTTAGACTAACAAGCCTAAAAGTTAAGGACACTTGGTCCTGAACTTAAAGTTCCAAGTTCAAAAATTAAGGACACTTGGTCCTGAACTTAGACTTGCAATCTCAAAAGTTAAGGACACTTAACTTTAGGAATTGCGAGGTCAATACACTTAGTCCTAAATTCAAAATTACAAGTTCAGGACACGAATGTAAGCAATTAAGAAATAATGAATACATTTTGGGACTTACGTTTTTTTGCGCCCTTTCCTTTTCTCCTTGCCCAACCACCCAATGAATTTCTTCAATAAGTTTGCATCATCTTTGGCATAATGAAAAATACATGTACGCATATATTTTGATTTTATCCAGCCCGTATACTTGGGAGTATTTTCATTGTGCGCCATTGATGTTCCTTTTTTTCTTTCCTGTTCAAAAGGAGATTTCAATTGCCAACTAAGCTTCTTATTCCTTTTCCCTCGACCAAGATCTTCTTGAACATTTCCTTCAACCTCCATAGACAAACCCCCATCAATGCTCATTTGTGTAGTTGGAGGAGTAGGAGTAAGAATAGAAAATGATGGACCATAAAAACCAATACTATCTCTCTTCCTTTTCCTAGTATATTGGTTAACGGCTTCATATTTGTTTTGCTCTGTAGACAACACTACATATACATTAGTTTGCCGCAAGTCGTCAATTCTACGACAAATTGTCAAATGAAGAGACAAAAACTAAGGACATAATTTTTTAAATGTCTTGGAAATTTGAATAATGAATATAATATTAAGGATACAATCAATACTTGTGTTGTCCACGCTACCTTCTTGTATTTTTTCAACAGACAATCGAGCTAACATATTGGTTGCATTTTCTTTATCTTGCAACTGTGTATTTTTTTTATCTATAAACTGTTCTCCATGTTCTTCGATTGCAAGTTCACAAGATTCTGCAAAATATTTACAAGATCTAACATAATTAGTACTTATTACTAATATTTTATTAAAACAAACATTTATAAAATTAAAAATAAACTTCGTCTAACCTTATGCAACTGTCAAGATCATGCCAGTTAAATCATTATCTTCACTAGCCTTTTCTTGGCTTCCAATATTGTCGGTAAGAGAGCGAGGTGTAGAGTAATCATATGTTCCTTCTATACATTTGCAAATAATCTCACTTATGCTTGTTCCTTGGGTATTTTCTATGTCTTGAGATTGTCCTCCACTTCTCTCTTGATAGTCCACTCCATCTTCTTCCCTTGCAGCTTCAAAAGATTCTGTAACATTTACAATTAATACTTGTTACTAATAGGTTACTAAAACTAACATTCAACATATCATGAAAATTTCATCTAACCTTGATTGACATCATTTTGATTTCCAAATTTCTCTTTAAGTGAGAGAGGTGTATATAGATCATATATTCCTTCAACACATTTGCATACAATCTCACTTATACTTGTTCCCAATGGATTTTCTAAATCCTGAGATTGCATTCCACATTTACAAATTATTTTCGTTACTCCTTTCTCTTTTGGATTTTACCGGTCTTGACATTCTACTCCATCTTGAACTTCCACTCCATCAACAGATTCTACACACATTTGTAATCACAAAAAAATTTATATGTATTACGCTATTGAATATAAATTTCAATGACAACAAATTCAAAATCTATATCTAAACTTTCCCAATTTCAATGCCAATATCAGTTTCATCTTCCAGATGCGCATCTCTATAATCGCTTTCATAATGATCTTCTACATGCACATCTATATCATCACATTGATCATCGACTGCATCTTTGTTAATTGGAACACTAGGTTTTGTATCATCATATTGATCATCAACTGCATCTTTGCTAATTGGAACATTAGGTTCTCTCTCTATGGTCCTTTCATGAGGTTTGACAAGAATCTTCAACAAAGTATCTGTGATGACCCAAAAGGTCATCCCATATATTTCTAGCTAATTCTGTGTTACGAGTCATGAAAACCTCCTTCTATCTCACCTCAATTTGCGTGCGCAGCCCGTACGTGTAGCCGAGAAGCCTTTATGTGAAAAATTGATTAAAATAATAATTTTATATTGGAAATTTGAGTAAAGTTGACTTCAGTCAACATTTTTGGTAAACGGACCCGGACCCGTGATTGGACGGTCCCAGAGGGTCCGTAGAAAAATATGGGACTTGGGCGTATGTCCGGAATCGAATTCCGAGGTCACACGTCCGAGAAATGAATTTTTAAAGAAAAATTGTTTTCTGAAAAATATAAAGGTTTTTGAAAATAAAATTTGAGGTGAAACCTGTGGTATCGGGCCCGTATCTTGGTTCCGGAGCCCGAAACAGGTTCAACATATTTTATATGTGTTATCTGTGAAATTTGGAAATAAATGGACTTCGTTTGGTGTGATTCAGATCAAAAAAGGAAAAAAATTGAAGCTTTAAGAATTTCATTGATTTTGGGGTTCAATTTGTTGTTTTTGATGTTATTTTGGTGGTATAATTACTCGAATAAGTTCGTAGGGTGTTGTAGAGGTTGTGTGCATATATGGTTTTGAGCCATGAGGGCTCGGGTGTGTTTCAGATAGGCGTCGGGGTGTTGAAACTTAGAAAAATTCTGGTTTTTGCTGCTGTTATTTCTGCTGTCCCTCCCTTCTATGCGATCGCATGACCTTAGACGCGATCGCATAGTGTAAATTTGAAATCCCCAGTTTTTCTTCTACGCGTTCGCATGAATCCATCCGCGATCGTGGAAGCCAGCCTGCTCCTTATACGCGATCGCATAAGCTATTCCGCGATCTTGTAGAGAATTTTTGACCAGTGATATTTTTCCTCTACTCGATCGCAAACAATTTCACACGATCGCGATGCTTTAAAAACCTGGGCAGATTATAAGTTTCCAAAATCGGGGGTTTCACCATTTTAAACATATTTTGACTTCTAGAACTCGGTTTTGGGCGATTCATTGTGGGATTTTCACATAAATCGAATGGGTAAGTTTTCTTTCACTAGAATTAAATATATTTCATGAATTAGTTCTTGTTTTTATCATCTAAATTGTGTTTTGGGGTGAGGGGATTGTGGGTTTTGAAAGAAAACTTCAAAAATAAAAATTCATGATTTGAATGACCAAATGTTATCGGAATTGGATAAATTGGGTATGGGTGAACTCGTATCGGAATGAGTAATCGAAATTTATAAAATTTATCGGGTTTCGAGTTGCGGGCCCAGAGGTCGACTTTTGGGTCGAATTTTATAAATTTGCAAAGATTGAAACTTTATTATTCGGAATCGTTCCTTATACGTTTTATATGTATTTTGAAGTTGTTTTAGTTGATTTTGAGCCGTCCGGAGGCCTTCTCGCCCTAGAAGTCTATTTTTGAGTACCGGGTTGTCGTGTTTGAGGTAAGTATCTTGCCTAACCTTGTGTGGGGGAATTACCCCTTAGGATTTGAGTCTTCTATGTTGATTGTAGTCCGTGTATGCGAGGTGACGAGCGCATGCTCAGACTTATTCGTGGAAAGTTGACCCTTTAGGAATCATAGATCCTTATATTCGCCGAGTATGAAGTGTCCTTAGCATGATTGAATTTCCTAAATTCTAGTGTCATCTTTATTTGCTTAAATGTGGAAGTTCTTACTTTTGGATTTACTCTTATTGCCTACTTGACTCCTAATTGACTTATCTGAAGGTTTTATTTCCTTTACTATCATGCTATATCTTCTTAACTGCATATCTCAAATTTGCAATTATCTTCATCTCGACCTAAACTTCTCTGCTGCTTGTCCTTAAGTGGAAATTGTTGAATATTCTCGTAACTGCTCAACTTTAAAGGAAGTTTAGATATTCTATACCTTCGTGACTTGCCTTATATGGAGTTATCGGATTTGTGTTGATTTCTTGTTATTCACCCGTGTAATTAGGTGCGACTGTTACATACTATTTTCCTTCCTTGTGGAGTGATTTATTAATATGCCTAGCTCTCATTATTATGTTTATTTCTCGTGAACTAGTTTTGCCTATCTTGTGATCGAAGGTTATTGAGTTGATGTACTAATTGTATTCCAAATTGTTGCCCATGTTATTGTTGTTGTAATGGTTGTGGTGATGCACAAGGTTTCTGCCGTGCAGTTGTTGATATGGGTATTTGCACGAGGTTTCTGCCGTGCCGTGTTTACTACTGATATTGCACATGCAGCGTGATAAGGCGGGATACGAGATTGAGTGTTGCACATGTGGCGTGACAAGGTGGGAACATGTTTATGCACGTGTGGCGAAATAAGGCGGGCGTATACTTTAATATTGCACACGTGGCGTGACAAGGTGGGATATGGCAGGGATTGTTTGTGATAGTTGTGTTGGCCTGGGGGCATTCCTTATTGTTGATATTGTGTACTGGAACACTTACCGTGTGAGTTCATTCATGTGGAAATTTATGAGATGAAAATGTACGTGTTGCCCCTTTTGTTTTCCTTATGTCTATTGGTTGTTGAAATCATGTTAGGACACCTGCACAAGCATACACGTAGTTAAGTACTACTAATGGATTCAGGACTCCTTGTGGTTGTCAAGTATAGATACTCTTTTTGTGCTTACCGTAAGGGTGGGAATGACCCAATTGGCACGTGAGTCGTCTGTGCAGTTAGTACTCGAATGAGGGTGCAAGATGCCAAGTGTTAGGGTATGGATATTGGGACTCGTAAATGATGATTTGTCCGAGGTTCAGAACCTCGTGGAGACGACTATGAATTTGATGTAGAAGTGGTTGAAGTTGTTGAGTCATTACGTGCTCGTATTGCATGTTTACATGCCGGATTGTCTGTGTTCTATTCAATCTTTGTGTTACGTCATGGTTTCCGCTGATACTTATTGTTTTCCTTCTTTATCGAATTCACTGTCTTGTTAACTATATGGCGTAGCCTTTATGTGTATATCATTATTTCCTTGATTCCGATATTGATACTTGTTCAGTTTTATTAGACCAGTGGGTGTCTTGACTAGTCCTCGTCACTACTTCACCAAGGTTAGTCTTGATACTTACTGGGCACCGCTGTGGTGTGCTCATACTACTCTTCTGCACATTTTTGTGCAGATTCCAGGTTTTCGCATAGCCGGCCGAGTGATTGATAGTAGCGCGGTTGCTGTTGTGGAGACTCAAGGTAAAATCGTTTCAGCGTTCGTGGTTTCGAAGTCACCATCTTATCTTTTGTATGCACTGTTGCACTTATTTCTGTACAGTGGTATTTATAGGAGTTTAGTGTAAATTCTTAAAAGCTTATGACTTGTACTTCCGGGTTTTGGGAATATAAAATGTGTAAATAATTATTTATTTCAGAAAAATATTAGATTCTATTTATTATTGTTGTTATTCCTGAATATTAGGCTTACCTAGTCCTTAAGACTAGGTGCCATCACGATACCCAACGGAGGGAAATTTGGGTCGTGACAATATCAACCTTTGTTCCTAGGTTTTTCTTTAAATCTCGTGAGATAGTATTTAAAATAAGAATCAGAATGTTAGCATAGATGTACAAGCACAGAAATTAAGGACATGTAGTCCTGAACTTAGAGCTACAAGTTAAAAAGTTAAGGACAGGTAGTCCTAAACTTCAAGTTACAAGCTCACAAATTAAGGACAGGTAGTCCTGAACTTAGAGTTACAAGTTAGAAAGTAAAGTGCAGGTAGTCCTTAACTTAGATTTACAAGTTAAAAAGTTAAGGACATGTAGTCCTAAACTTCAAGTTACAACCTCACAAATTGAGGACAGGTAGTCCTTAACTTAGAGTTACGAGTTAAAAAGTTAAGGACATGCAGTCCCTAACTTTTACAAGCACAGAAATTAAGGGCATGTAATCCTGAACTAAGAGTTAGAGTTAAAAAGTTAAGGACATGTAGTCCTGAACTTAGATTTACAAGTTAAAAAGTTAAGGACCGATAGTCCTAATGTAACGACCCGGTCGGTCGTTTTAAGAATTTGTGCCCCGATCCCCTATTTACCGCTTCTCCCATGTCTATTTATGTTAGTGGAACTTGTCGGAGCGTTAAGTGATAAAATCCGGGGTGATTTTGGACACATAGTCCATAAATGTGGAATTTAGCTTTAGCAATCTGGCCGTAGCTAGAGTTGTGTGAAGACGGATCCGGAATGGAATTCCGTCGACTCTGTTGAGTGATTTCAGGGTTAGGAGCATGTACGGAATGTGTTTTTGAGGTCGGTTGTGAATTTAGGCTTGAATTGCGAAAGTTAGAATCTCGGCGATTTCGGCTGATGGGTGAAATTTTGATACCGGACTCGGAATGGAATTCCGAAAGCGAAAGCAGATCCGTAATGTCATTTATGACCTGTGTGCAAAATTTGAGGTCATTCGGATGAGTTTAAACATGTTTCGGCATCAGATGTGAACTCTAGAAATTTCATAAGTTTTAGGCTTGAATCTATGCATATTTGATGATTTTGATGTTATGAGATGTGTTTTTAAGGCTCGACCAAGTTTGAATGAAGTATTAGGGTCGGTTGGTAGTTTGGTTGAGGTCCCGGGGGCCTCGAGTGTGTTTCGGGTGTTCAATGGAATTTTTTGGCATATAAGTCTTTGATGGTTTTTATGGTTTTTCTACAGCTGTGTTTTACTCTCTGCGATCACAAGGGTTCACCCGCGATCACATAAGGTAAAATTGAGAGGTCTTGCGGTTGTTCTCTGCGATCGCAATAAAAGGTTTGCGATCACAGTGTGTTGGAATCTTGGTCAACGCGATCGCATGACCAGGACCGCGTTCGCATAGAGTATTCTGAGTTTGGGGGAGTTTCAATATTTGTTTTATGCGGTCGCGTGGCCCCAACCGCGATTGCGTAGCTCTGGGTCCCCAAGGTTCGCGATCGCGTACTGCTCTCTGCGATCGCATAGTATGATTCCAGGCGCGTGTTTCTTTACTCTCAGCGATCGCGACTCCTTGTCTGCGATCGCATATAACAAATGCCTGGGCAGTCTTTTAAAGACCCAAATCCGAGGGTTTATGTTATTTTTACCATTTTCGAATTTGAGAGCTCGGGAGAGGCGATTTTGGAGGTTTTTGCACCTGGGTAACTTGGGTAAGTGATTTCTATCCATTATAGATCAATTTCCATGATTCCAATCTTAAATCCAACCTTTAGGTCGAAAATTTTGGGTAGAAAAGGGGGAAAATGGGATAACTTCATAGACCGAATTATTGAATTTTGATTGGGTGTTTGACCTCAGATTTGAGAGATTCTTATATGGTTAGACTCGTGAGTGAATGGGTGTCCGAAAAATATAAATTTTACCCGATTACGAGACGTGGGCCCGTGGGACTTTTTGGGCGAATTTCCTAATTTCGCGTATTGGCTTATAAATAATTAGCTATTTTGTTCCCTTAAAGTGATATTTACACCATGCAATCAATTTGAATAGATTTGGGTTACCCGGAGTCAGATACTCGTGGCAAAAGCGTGGTATTGAGTTGATTAGCACGGTCAAGGTAAGTGGCTTGCCTAATTCTGTGTTGGGGACTTCCCTTAGGCATTTTTATACTGATTTTGTTGTGTGGACGACGTGTACGCGAGGTGACGAGTTTGTATCCGAGTCATTGTTGCTAAAATCCTATTTTTACTCCCATGAAATCGCTCATTTTCATTCATATATTACTGTTTCCTATCTTAATTGAGTAGATAACCTAAGAGTAAGCATGCCTACCTGTTCTGACTTGATTTCCTCTTATTTTCTACTGGTCACATCATGCTTAGTTAGTTTAACTCTATCCTTACCTGTTGTTCTTCCTGGACTGTTTAGTTAAGCCATAATTGACATACTTCTGCTTTGCATATTTAAATTGGGACTACAGACCGAGATCTGAGAGCTTTCCCCTGTACTGCATTTCATATTTAAATTGGGACTACATACATATTTAAATTGGGACTACGGACAGAGATCTGGGAGCTTTCCCTCTGTACTGCATAGCATATTTAAATTGGGACTACAGACTGAGATCCAGGAGCTTTCCCCGTGTACTGCATTGCACATTTACTGTTGAGATATATGTTGTGCTGAGCCGAGGGATCTCTTTATATTATTAAATCTTTCTATTTTCGTTAATCCTGTTTATCATTGCTTATATATTTTTCACTGTTTTAAATTGTATATTGGCTTGTTTTACAAACTCAATAGGGCCTCAACCTGACCTCGTCACTACTTGACTGGGGTTAGGCTTGACACTTATGGAGTACCGAATGTGGAGTACTCACGCCCTTTCCTGCGCATGATTTCCCCATGTGCAAATCCAGGTTCCAGCACCCAGTATCGTGGCTAGGAGTCGTCCTATCAGCAGCCAAGAGACCGCAAGGTAATTCTGCCACGTTCGCAGAATCCCACGAGTACCCTTCTACTCTAGTATAGGCATAGAAGACTTGTATATTTTTCCACAGTTTCATTGTATAGAGCTACATTTAGTACAGATCTTGTGACTATGGTGACATTCCGGGTTTTGGGAAGTAAAAATGTATATGCTGAGCAGCTACGTTATATCTACTTGAGATCTTTTCTGTCTTTATTTTATTGAATCAGTCATTTCTGCAAATTTTAGGCTTACCTAGTCATAGAGACTAGGTGCCGTCACGATACCTTTCGGAGGGTAAATTGGGTCGTGACAAGTTGGTATCAGAGCGTCTAGGTTCATAGGAGTCACAAGTCACAAGCCGGTTTATTAGAGTCTCACGGATCGGTGCGGAGACGTCCGTATCTATCTTTGGGAGACTATGTAACTGTTAAGAACAATCAAACTCTTTGGAATTCCTTATCGTGCTAGTTGCTGTCATCAAATTATTAAACTCTATTCTATTCTTGCTTGCAGATGGTTCGTACCCGTACCGGACGTACTGATGACCAGGCACCCGAGCCCCCAGTTAGAGCCACCAGAGGCAGGGCTGGGGCAGAGAGTGAGCACGCGATGCAGCCCGAGCACCGGCTAGAGCAGAGGCAGAGGAGCCCCCAACAGCTACAGTTGGAGGGGCACAGGAAGTCCCTACTGTTACTCCAGACCTCTAGGAGACCTTCAGTACTTTGTCTCAGGCGGGTCTACTCCCGATAGCTCCAGCTACATCCCAGGCCGGAGGAGGAACACAGACTCCCGCAACCCATACTCTTGAGCAGAGGGTTCATATTGGGCAGGTTCCAGAGTATATTCCTATGCCCCCAGTAGCTCCAGCTCAGCATGAGACTAGGATAGCTGTTCCTGAGGAAGAGCAACTTCGACTTGAGAGGTACAAGAAGTACCACCCACCTGAGTTCAGCGGACTAGCTTCAGATGACGCCTTGGGTTTTCTTGAGAGGTGTCATCGCATTCTCCGCACTATGGGTATTGTGGAGACAAGTGGGGTTTCTTTCACTGCTTTCCAGCTGAGGGGAGCAGCTTATCAGTGGTGGCGGGCTTTTGAGCTTAGTAGCCCGGACGAGGCAGCTTCACTTACTTGGGCTCAGTTTTCCAAGATGTTCTTACTTGAGTTTGTCCCTCAAAGCTTCGGGATGCTTGGCGTGCGGAGTTTGAGCAGTTACGCCAGGGTGCCATGACTGTGTCAGAGTATGCAGTCCGTTTCAAGTCCGTTTCAGTGATTTGGCTCACCATGCACCAGCTTTGGTTGTCACTGTTAGAGAGAGGGTTTGACGTTTTATTGAGGGACTCCACCCCAGTATTCAAACCAGCATGGCCAGAGAGCTGGAGACCGATATTACTTACCAGTAGGCTGTGAGTATTGCCTGGAGGATTGAGACTATGTTAGCCCGAGACAGGGAGGAGAGCGAGGCCAAGAGGTCTCGAGAGACTGGTCATTTTTCAGGAGCCCGTGCACCAACAACATGCTATGGTAGGGGTTTTGTGAGTCGCCCTGTTCATTAAGCTCTCCAAGCAGCCAACGGTATTCCAGCTCCTCCTAGACCTCAGGAGCCTTATTATGCACCACCAATATCTCAGGTGCCTCCTGCTCGAGGTGCTATCACTGGCCAACTCAGCAGGCCAGTTCAGAATCAGCAGTGGCCGCCACATCCTCCGAGGGGTGGCTTTGAGTGTGGATACCCTCATAATATGATCAGAGATTGCCCCAGAGCTTGGAGGGGCGCACGACCTCAGACTTATCAGGGTGCACCCCCTCATATTTATTAGGCTCCACGCCTTCCACCAGGTCCTCCAGCTATTCTTCCAGCCCCAGCTGCTACCCCACCACCTCAGGCAGCTCGAGGTGAAGGTCGGGGAGGTCGAGGTCACCGTAGAGGGGGAGGCCAGGCCAGGTACTATGCTATTTCGGCCCGGTCCGAGGCCATTTCTTTAGATTCAGTCATTACAGGTATTGTTCCCGTTTGTCATAGGGATGCATCGGTATTATTTGACCCAGGCTCTACATATTCATTTGTGTCTTCCTATTTTGCTTCACATCTGGGGATAGTCTGGGACTCTTTGAGTTCCCTTGTTTATGTTTCTACTCCGGTGGGAGATTCTCTTGTTGTGGACCACGTGTATCGGTCATGTTTGATTACTATTAGTGGTTTTGAGACCAGAGCTGATTTGCTACTACTCAATATGGTAGATTTCAATGTTATATTGGGTATGAACTGGTTGTCTCCCTATTATGCTATTCTTGATTGTCACACCAAGACTGTGACGCTGGCTATGCCAGGATTTCCGAGGTTAGAGTGGAGAGGTTCCTTGGAGTATACTCCCTGCCGAGTCATTTCTTTTCTTAAGGCTCAGCGGATTGTTAGAAAGGGGTGTGATGCATATTTGGCTTATGTTAGAGATGTTAGTACTGAGACCCCTACAGTTGAGTCAGTTCCAGTTGTCAGGGACTATTCTGATGTATTTCCAGCTGATCTTCGGGGTATGCCACCCGACAGAGACATTGATTTTGGCATTGACTTATTTCCGGGCACTCAGCCCATTTCTGTTCCTCCTTATCGCATGGCTCTTCCTGAGTTGAAGGAGTTGAAGGAGCAGTTACAGGAGTTGCTTGAGAACGGATTCATCAGGCCCAGTATATCATCTTGGGGCGCTCCGGTATTATTTGTGAAGAAAAAGGATGGCTCGATGCGTATGTGTATTGACTACTAGCAGTTGAATAAGGTGACAGTGAAGAACAAGTACCCATTGCCTCGCATTGATGATCTATTTGACCAGTTACAGGGTGCTAGGGTGTTCTCCAAGATTGATCTACAATCTGGTTATCATCAGTTGAAGATTCGGGAACCGAATATCCCGAAGACTGCCTTCAGGACCAGATATGGCCACTATGAGTTCCTTGTTATGTCATTTGGGCTGATCAATGCCCTAGTAGCCTTCATGCACCTGATGCACAACATATTTCGACCTTATCTTGATACTTTTGTCATTGTGTTCATTGATGACATTCTGGGTCCCAGGAGGACCATGAGCAACACTTGAGGACCGTGCTTCAGACATTGAGGGAGAAAAAGTTGTATGCCAAGTTTTCTAAGTGTGAATTTTGGCTTGATTCTGTGGCATTCCTAGGCCGTGTGGTGTCTTCGGATGGGATCAAGGTAGATCCGAAGAAGGTGGAGGCGGTTCAGAGTTGGCCCAGACCGTCCTCAGCTACTGAGATCCGCAGTTTCCTCGGTTTGGCTGGGTATTATCGCCGTTTTGTGGAGGGATTTTCATCCATTTCAGCGCCTATGGCCAGACTGACCTAGAAGGGTGCATCTTTTATATGGACTGAGGATTGTGAGGAGAGCTTTTGGAAGCTTAAGACAGCCCTGACTACAGCTCCTGTGTTGGTTTTGCCTAATGGTTCCGGGTCTTAAACAGTTTATTGTGATGCTTCGAGGATTTTCTTGGGAGCAGTGTTGATGCATGACGATAGGGTGATTGCCTACGCGTCCATACAGTTGAAGGTCCATGAGAGAAACTACCATGTTCATGATCTCGAGTTGGCAGCGATTGTTCACGCCCTGAAGATATGGCGTCATTATTTATATGGTGTTCCCTGTGAGATATTCACGGATCACCAGAGTTTGCAGCACATATTCAGGCAGAAGGATCTAAATTTGCGCCAACGTAGGTGGTTGGAGTTGCTAAAGGACTATGACATCACCATATTATATCACTCGGGGAAGGCCAATATGGTGGCCGACGCCTTGAGTCACCGGGTGGAGAGTTTGGGGAGTCTGGCATACCTTCATGCAGCTGAGAGACCTCTAGCCTTAGATTTTCAGTCCTTAACCAGTCAGTTCGTGAGATTGGATCTTTCTGAGCCTTGCCAGGTATTAGCTTGTGTGGTTGCTCGATCTTCCCTTCATGACCGTATCAGAGAGTGCCAGTATGATGATCCCCACCTTTTGGTTCTTCAGGATAGAGTCCGGCGGGGTGATGCCAGAGATGTGACCATAGGAGATGACGGGGTGATGAGGATGCAGGGTCGTATCTGTGTGCCCAAAGTGGATGGGCTTCGAGAGTTGATTCTTGAGGAGGCCCATAGTTCGTGGTATTCCATCCATCCGGGTACCACGAAGATGTACCAAGATCTGAGGCAGCACTATTGGTGGCGAAGGATGAAGAAGGATATAGCAGAGTTTGTAGCCAAGTGTCTCAACTGTCAGCAAGTCAAATGTGAGCATCAGAGACCAGGAGGGTTACTTCAACAGATTGAGCTTCTAGAGTGGAAGTGGGAGCGGATCACCATGGACTTTGTGGTTGGACTTCCTCAGACTTTGAGGAAGCATGATGCTATTTGGGTGATTGTGGATCGGCTGACCAAATCAGCCCATTTCATTCCAGTACTGACTACATATTCATCGGAGAGGTTGGCTGAGATTTATATCAGAGAGATTGTTCGCCTCCACGGTATTCCAGTATCTATCATTTCAGACAGAGGTACACAGTTCACTTCACGGTTCTGGAGAGCCGTTCAGCAGGAGTTAGGCACTAGGGTAGAGTTGAGCATAACTTTTCACCCTCAGACGGACGGGCAGTCCGAGCACACGATTCAGATTCTCGAGGATATGCTCCGTGCCTGTGTGATGGATTTTGGAGGGTCATGGGATCGATACTTGCCTCTTGCAGAGTTTGCTTACAACAACAGGTACCAGTACAACATTCAGATGGCGTCGTATGAGGCTTTGTATGGTAGGCAGTGCAGGTCTCTCGTGGGATGGTTTGAGCCGGGTGAGGCCCGATTGTTGGGTACAGACTTGGTTCAACATGCCCTGGACAAGGTGAAGGTGATTCAGGAGAGACTTCGCACAACTCAGTCCAGGCAGAAGAGCTATACGGATCAGAAGGTTCGTGACTTGGCATTTATGGCTGGTGATCGGATTTTGCTTCGGGTATCGCCTATGAAGGGCGTCATGAGGTTCGGGAAGAAAGGAAAACTGAGTCCGAGATTTATTGGCCCTTTTAAGGTGTTGCGACGTGTTGGGGAGGCTGCTTATGAGCTAGCCCTACCTCCCAGCCTAGCAGGGGTTCCTCAGGTGTTCCACGTCTCCATGCTCCGGAAGTATCACGGTGACCCGACTCATGTCTTGGATTTCAGCTCAGTCCAATTGGACAAGGATCTATCATATGTTGAGGAGCCTGTGGCTATATTGGACAGGCAGGTCAGAAAGCTCATGTCAAAGGACATCGCGTCAGTAAAGGTTCAGTGGAGGGGTCAGCCAGTCGAGGAGGTGACTTGGGAGACCGAGCAGGATATGTGGAGTCAGTACCCTCATCTTTTCACAGCTTCAGGTATGTTTCTACACTCGTTCGAGGACGAACGATTTTCTTAAGAGGGGGAGGATGTAACGACACGGTAGGTCATTTTAAGAATTTGTGCCCCAATCCCCTATTTACCGCTTCTCCCATGTCTATTTATGTTAGTGGAACTTGTCGGAGCATTGAGTGATAAAATCCGGGGTGATTTTGGACACATAGTCCATAAATGTGGAATTTAGCTTAAGGAATCTGGCCGTAGCTAGAGCTGTGTGAAGATGGATCAAGAATGGAATTCTGTCGGCTCCGTTAGCTCCGTTGGGTGATTTCGGGTTAGGAGCATGTTCGGAATGTGTTTTCGAGGTCGGTTGTGAATTTAGGCTTCAATTGGTGAAAGTTAGAATCTCGGCGATTTCGGCCGATAGGTGAAATTTCGATATCGGACTCGGAATGGAATTCCGAAAGTGACAGCAGGTCGTAATGTCATTTATGACCTGTGTGCAAAATTTGAGGTTATTCGGATGAGTTTAGACGTGTTTCGGCATCAGATGTGAATTCTAGAAATTTCATAAGTTCTTAGGCTTGAATCTATGCATATTTGATGATTTTGATGTTATGAGATGTGTTTTTACGGCTCAACCAAGTTTGAATGAAGTATTAGGGTTGGTTGGTAGTTTTGGTTGAGGTCCCAGGGGTCTCGGGTGTGTTTCAATGTTCAACGGAAATTTTTGGCATATAAGTCTTTGCTGGTTTTTCTACAATTGTGTTTTACTCTCAGCGATCGCAAGGGTTCACTCGCGATCGCGTAAGGTAAAAGTGAGAGGTCCTGCGGTTGTTCTCTGTGATCGCAATAAAAGGTCTGCGATCGCAGTGTGTTGGAATCTTGGTCAAAGCGATCGCATGACCAGGACCGCGTTCGCATAGAGTATTCTGGGTTTGGGGGAGTTTCAATATTTGTTCTACGCGGTCGCGTGGCCCCAACCGCGATCGCGTAGCTCTGGGTCATCAAGCTTCACGATCACGTACTGCTCTCTGCGATCGCATAGTATGATTCCAGGCGCGTGTTTCTTTACTCTCAGCGATCACGACTCCTTGTCTGCGATCGCATATAACAAATGTCTGGGCAGTCTTTTAAAGACCCAAATCCGAGGGTTTATGTTATTTTCACCATTTTCAAATTTGAGAGCTCGAGAGAGGCGATTTTGGAGGTTTTTGCACCTGGGTAACTTGGGTAAGTGATTTCTATCCATTATAGATCAATTTCCATGATTCCAATCTTAAATCCAACCTTTAATTTCGAAAATTTTGGGTAGAAAATGGGGAAAATGGGANCGTGGGCCAGGGGGGACTTTTTGGGCGAATTTCCTAATTTCGCGTATTAGCTTATAAATAATTAGCTATTTTGTTCCCTTAAAGTGATATTTACACCATGCAATCAATTTGAATAGATTTGGGCCACCCGGATTCAGATACTCGTGGCAAGAGCATGGTATTGAGTTGATTAGCACGGTCAAGGTAAGTGGCTTGCCTAATTCTGTGTTGGGGACTTCCCCTTAGGCATTTTTATACTTATTTTGTTGTGTGGACGCCGTGTACGCGAGGTGATGAGTGCGTTCCCGGGTCATTGTTGCTAAAATCCTATTTTTACTCCCATGAAATTGCTCATTTTCATTCATATATTATTGTTTCCTATCTTAATTGAGTAGATAGCCTAAGAATAAGCATGCCTACCTGTTCTGACTTGATTTCCTCTTATTTTCTACTGGTCACATCATGCTTAGGTAGTTTTACTCTATCCTTACCTGTTGTTCTTCCTGGACTGTTTAGTTAAGCCATAATTGACATACTTCTGCTTTGCATATTTAAATTGGGACTACGGACCAAGATCCGGGAGCTTTCCCCCTGTACTGCATTTCATATTTAAATTGGGACTACGGACTGGGATCCGGGAGCTTTTCCCTTTACTGAAATGCATATTTAAATTGGGACTATGGACAGAGATCCGGGAGCTTTCCCCCTCTACTGCATAGCATATTTAAATTGGGACTACGGACTGAGATCCGGGAGCTTTGCCCGTGTACTGCATTGCACATTTACTGTTGAGATATATGTTGTGCTGAGCCGAGGGTTCTCTTTATGTTATTAAATCTTTCCATTTTCGTTAATCCTGTTTATCATTGCTTATTTATTTTTCACTATTTTAAATTGTATATTGGCTTGTTTTACAAACTCAGTAGGGCCTCAACCTGACCTCGTCACTACTTGACTGGGGTTAGGCTTGGCACTTACGGAGTACCGAATGTGGAGTACTCACGCCCTTTCCTGCGCATGTTTTCCCCATGTGCAGATCCAGGTTCCAACACCCAGTATCGTGGCTAGGAGTCGTCCTATCAGCAGCCAGGAGACCGCGAGGTAATTCTGCCGCGTCCGCAGAATCCCACGAGTCCCCTTCTACTCTAGTAAAGGAATAAAAGACTTGTATATTTTTCCACTGTTTCATTGTATAGAGCTACATTTAGTACAGAGCTTGTGACTATGGTGACATTCCGGGTTTTGGGAATTAAAAATGTATATGCTGAGCAGCTACGTTATATCTACTTGAGATCTTTTCTGTCTTTAGTTTATTGATTCTATCATTTCTGCAAATTTTAGGCTTACCTAGTCATAGAGACTAGGTGCCGTCACGATACCTTATGGAGAGTAAATTGGGTCGTGACACCTAAGCTTCAAGTTACAAGCTCACAAATTAAGGACATGTAGTCCTTAACTTAGAGTTACAAGTTAAAA
>ML425100.1:4114-30717 GCA_005239525.1 Nicotiana knightiana
AATGGATACCCTTAGTTCGAAATTTGGATAAAAAATCAAATATTATACCAAAGCTACCTAAACAACATTCGGGAGCGACAACTTATGTCCCCGTCTTTAACTTCAAAAATTATGATAAAAATCACATGTCGTAATTACGGGTGCATTTCATGTGGCGTAATTATAATGTGTTTAAAAACAACAAGTGCACACCATCGTGACTTGTCCCAAGATAAATCCATAAATATCAAAAATTTATTTACATACCCCATAAGCTAAAAATACATATTTTTAGACGAAAATCTCAAAAACTTAGAAAATAATCGAATATCGCCTCAAATAGGCATATTTAATCGTCATGGCCATAGTCATATAATCTACACTCGGGGTGTGGCAACTCATGTCCCCGACTCTAACTCAAAACATTAATTAAATAAGCATGTTGTAAATCGCGGGTGCATTTCATGTGGCGTGGTTTGCAACGTGTCCAAAAATAACAAGTGCACGTCAATCGTGACTTGTATTAAAATAATTCCATGTATATTAAAAAGAGGATAAAAAGTAAAATCACAATAGGTTTAAAACATGTAAATAATTAGATAATTAGGCCAAACATTAATAGAGTGCTAAAACCACGGAACTCGGGAATGCCTAACACCGTCTCCCGGGTTAACAGAATTCCTTACTCAGATCTCTGGCTGCAGACAAATCAAAACAGAGTCAAAATTTCCTCGGTTTGGGATTTCAATAAAATAAATGGTGTCCCGGAACACAGTAAAAGTCCGGGTGGCGACTCTGAAACTAATAAATAAATCCTAAATTCGCATAATGTCACTTAAATTGGAAAAACTCCCATATCCAACCGCGTGTCGGAAAAAGGAGGTGTGACAAATATTATTGGACTTAAATAATTAATTAAATTATATTAGCCCATAATAATTATTCGGACTAGTACATTTAACGTATAGTCCAATTATTTATTGAATTTAAATTCAATAAATTTTATATGCCTACAAATGCTCCCTACTTCAAGGCTTGTTGGGATAACTTTATTAAACTCAGGCAAGGTTTGAAGTATTAATATGGCATCATTTGGAATGATTTTGATTCCCCAATTTATTAGCCAAGGCAATTTATTTGTGATGGAAAAACTTGTCATTTGCTTGAAATTTGCTTAAAACAGAAAGTCATCTTCTTATGAAGACAAAGGATAGACCACATAAGCTTGAAACTTTGGCATTTTACCAATGACTTTCACTTTTGGTTACTGATACAATGAAAGCACATGACTATTTTTTTGTATTTGGAATTCTCTCTCATGAATCCTTTGAAAAGTCATATAAGTAGGCACTATTCTTAATGAATATGTACGTGGACTAATTTACCACACAATTTGATGCTGAATATTTTTAAATNTAAGCGGTTGTTTCAAGAATTCAGTTGTTTCAATATAAGTGGATTTAGTAGATTAGTTTTAGTTCATCTCGTATCCTGTTAAATTTTCTGAAATCAATGTATGAACACTTTTGAACCTTGAAGCATGTGATTAGGTCATCCAAAATTGATAAACACTGTTAATTTAGAACTGGTAAAACTGCATGTGCTATGTTCTTCGTTAGAAATTACAAAGTTCCAGAAAAGAATAAAGTAATTTTAGTTTACCAATTTGAAGGGAGACCAGTATATAATGTATTTATATGTCTATAATTCTTATAGGTGTATGTATACTACACGAATGAGGTGCATCTTGATTAATACATTTTCTATCATTTACCAAACTAGAAAGTGAAGACCTTTAAGATTTGATTAAGAGTTGAATTTCCTAACCGATAGTCTTCTCTCATAAATAGCCAAACTAGGATGGCCTAACGTGATAAAACGAGGCTAGATGAGGCCATAGCCTATAAGATTCTCTCTTAGAACAACGAATACCATTTAGGAGATCTTCTAGGTAGAATGGATACCCTTAGTTCGAAATTTGGATAAAAAATCAAATATTATACCAAAGCTACCTAAACAACATTCGGGAGCGACAACTTATGTCCCCGTCTTTAACTTCAAAAATTATGATAAAAATCACATGTCGTAATTACGGGTGCATTTCATGTGGCGTAATTATAATGTGTTTAAAAACAACAAGTGCACACCATCGTGACTTGTCCCAAGATAAATCCATAAATATCAAAAATTTATTTACATACCCCATAAGCTAAAAATACATATTTTTAGACGAAAATCTCAAAAACTTAGAAAATAATCGAATATCGCCTCAAATAGGCATATTTAATCGTCATGGCCATAGTCATATAATCTACACTCGGGGTGTGGCAACTCATGTCCCCGACTCTAACTCAAAACATTAATTAAATAAGCATGTTGTAAATCGCGGGTGCATTTCATGTGGCGTGGTTTGCAACGTGTCCAAAAATAACAAGTGCACGTCAATCGTGACTTGTATTAAAATAATTCCATGTATATTAAAAAGAGGATAAAAAGTAAAATCACAATAGGTTTAAAACATGTAAATAATTAGATAATTAGGCCAAACATTAATAGAGTGCTAAAACCACGGAACTCGGGAATGCCTAACACCGTCTCCCGGGTTAACAGAATTCCTTACTCAGATCTCTGGCTGCAGACAAATCAAAACAGAGTCAAAATTTCCTCGGTTTGGGATTTCAATAAAATAAATGGTGTCCCGGAACACAGTAAAAGTCCGGGTGGCGACTCTGAAACTAATAAATAAATCCTAAATTCGCATAATGTCACTTAAATTGGAAAAACTCCCATATCCAACCGCGTGTCGGAAAAAGGAGGTGTGACAAATATTATTGGACTTAAATAATTAATTAAATTATATTAGCCCATAATAATTATTCGGACTAGTACATTTAACGTATAGTCCAATTATTTATTGAATTTAAATTCAATAAATTTTATATGCCTACAAATGCTCCCTACTTCAAGGCTTGTTGGGATAACTTTATTAAACTCAGGCAAGGTTTGAAGTATTAATATGGCATCATTTGGAATGATTTTGATTCCCCAATTTATTAGCCAAGGCAATTTATTTGTGATGGAAAAACTTGTCATTTGCTTGAAATTTGCTTAAAACAGAAAGTCATCTTCTTATGAAGACAAAGGATAGACCACATAAGCTTGAAACTTTGGCATTTTACCAATGACTTTCACTTTTGGTTACTGATACAATGAAAGCACATGACTATTTTTTTGTATTTGGAATTCTCTCTCATGAATCCTTTGAAAAGTCATATAAGTAGGCACTATTCTTAATGAATATGTACGTGGACTAATTTACCACACAATTTGATGCTGAATATTTTTAAATCCGTCTCTAAACCAAATAACTTTGGTTTAATTCTATTTTGATACGGAACAGTCCACAACCAAGTCCATGGCGGAACAGATAGAAGCCGACGCCTTAGCTCTTTCCCTTTCATCTAAGTCGGATAACGAGTTCTAGTTTGACTCTGATAATTACAGCTCCCACGTCGTTATTAAGTCTTTTCAAGCCATCCTCGACATCTGTATATATAGATGTATGCTCTCTAAGTGTGAATATCAATACCCTCCGCTTGTAAGCTACCTTATGTCCACTTTTGACTACTCGGAAGCATTGACATGAAGGTAATTTATTTTCCTTTATTTGTGCTTTTTTTTACTCTGTTTTCTCTTCTTTTTTTTCTTTTAGAAGTAATTTTGTAAAACTACGAAGTCCTTTATTAATTTGAGATGAAGACCTTTAAAAGTTCACGATAACGACCTTTAAAATTTGTGGAGAAGACCCATAAAAGTTCGTGCAAAGATTCTTAAAGCTCGTGGTCAATTTAATAGTTCACCCCGAAGAGCTAAAGACTTTGTTTTATTTGAATACTTGACTTTCTTTATCTCTGGAAAAGACCATTACACCATTCCAGTCAGAGATTTTATTTTATCTGAGTCAAAGACCATTACACCACTTGAGCCAAAATTTATTTTGTCTGAAGCGAAGACCATTACACCGTCTAAGCTAATGACTCCATCTTGTTTGAAGATTTAACTTCATTTTATCTGAGGCATAGAGCATTACACCGTCTAGGCCAAAGATTTAATTTGTCTTAAGCGAAGACCATTACACCGTCTGAGCTAAAGACTTTATTTTATTTGACGTGAAGATTATTACACCGTCTAAGCTAATGAATTCATCTTGTTTGAAAATTTAACTTCATTTTTATCTGAGTCATAGACCATTACACCATCTGGGCCAAAGATTTATTTTTTCTTAGGCGAAGACCATTACACCGTCTAAGCTAATGACTTCATCTTGTTTGAAGATTTAACTTCATTTTTATCTGAGGCATAAACCATCACACCATCCGCGCCAAAGATTTATTTTGTCTTAAGCGAAGACCATTACACCGTCTAAGCTAAAGACTTCATTTTATTTGACGCGAAGACCACTACACCGTCTAAGCTAATGACATCATCTTGCTTGAATCTTCATTTTATCTAAGGCATAGACCATTACACTGTCTGGGCCAAAGATTTATTTTGTCTTAAATACTTTGAGAATCATCCCAGATATTATTTTGAATCTAGCTTTAAATTCTGTCACGTTGACGATTTCAGATTTTCACGGCTTCACCATTGTATCTTGATGTAGGAATGTCGAAATCATAAACCGCTTAATTTCATGGAAACCTGACTTCAAAATCTAAGACATATCCGAAATTCGGAATCGAACACATTGAGAATCGTCCCAGATATTATTTTGAAGCTAACTTCAAATTCTGTCACGTCGACGATTTCAGATTTGCACAACTTCACCAAAATATTTGTATCTTGATGTAGGAATGTCGAAATCACGAACCGCTTAATTTCATGAAAACTAGACTTCAAAATCTAAGACATATCCGAAATTCGGAATGGAACACATTGAGAATCGTCCCAGATATTATTTTGAAGCTAACTTCAAATTCTGTCATGTCGACGATTTCAGATTTGCACAGCTTCACCAAAATATTTGTATCTTGATGTAGGAATATCGAAATCATAAACCGTTTGATCCATTAGAAACTTAACTTCCAAATGTATAACATATCCAAAATGAAAAACTTAATATCGTAAGGATAGTTTCAGATAATATTTCGAAGTCAACTTTGGTTCCTGATATGCCGACAGTTTCAAATTAGCGCGACTTCACCAAAATCATTGTATCTTGGTGTGGGAGCCTTGAGATCTTAAGACCTTTTTAATTGTCAAAAATGAGCTTCATCCTCACCAAATATCTTAGGTCCAGCATCTCTGAATTTGAAATATCATGAAGGTAGACCATAATAACTTGAAGGTGTGGCAAACGTGAGGCATAACGGATCCCCAAACTTCAATGCAAATTCTTGGCATCCCCCTTAAAAGATATCAATTATTTCATCGCAGACACCAATTTAGCATAGCGGCTTGCCCCCTTTAAATCAAATGGGATCCAAAGTTTAACTGAATCATGGTAACCCAGCTCGATTTTCAAATACTGATTGAATGAATTACATTCCATCGTACTTCATTCGGACAACGATTGGGGGATTATGTATCTTTTGAATTTATGCGACTGAACTCAGAATGAAACTCTAAGCTGTCTACGNATCGTACTTCATTCGGACAACGATTGGGGGATTATGTATCTTTTGAAATTATGTGACTGAACTCACAATGAAACTCTAAGCTGCCTACGTACCTCAGTGAAGAGAATCAAGTCATACCGTAGTTCAGAATCGGTAGAATTTTTTTATATTTTTTTTATTTTTATATGTCCTAACTTTTGCCTAGGCCGCCGCCTCTTTCGAGGTTTTCAACCTAGCAGACTTTTTTTTTTTGGCCGTACACAGTTTAGACTCATGCGGGCCAGGAGTAACATGTAGTTTATGCTCATGCATTAAGGAGCGTTGCAACTTCAAGGATAANAAACTCTTTTATTGAAAGCACAAGACAATCGAGCTTGATAGCATTCAAGACTTTGTTGGGCCTCCAACCTCTTCTCATTAAGATCCTCTAACTCTGCTAATCGAAGTCGAGCATTTTCTTCATCAGTGATCCCTTCTTGAATAGCCAGTAGTAATGAAGTTATTTGACGCTCGAGTGGCAAGACGGCTTCGACTCCATAAACGAGTGAATACGGAGTTGCTTGTGTTGGCGTGTGGTGAGTTGTCCTATATGCCCATAGAGCTTCTTCCATACGGTCATTGCAATCTCGTTTGGATTTGGAGACGACTTTCTTCAGCAGGTTGCATAAAGTTTTGTTGAATGCCTCAGCTAGTCCATTGGCGGCAGCATTGTACATCGAAGAGTTACGTTGCTTGAAGCCAAAGAGATCACAAATATTGTTCATCAACTTATTGTCGAATGGCTTTCCATTATCCGTTATTATGTAACGAGCAATGCCAAATCGATAGATTATGTTTACTCGGATGAAACTTGCAACCTTTTCCTTCTTTACCTCCTTAAGAGCAACAACTTCAGCCCATTTTGAGAAGTAGTCAGTTGCAGCCAAGATGTATAAGTGCCCACCAGAAGACTTTGGCAGTGGTCCCACAACATCCAATCCCCAAGCGTCAAACGGCCAGGATGCAACAGTCGGGTGCAACACTTCAGGAGGTTGATGAATAAAATTCGCATGGAATTGACAAGACTTGCATCTTCGAGCGTAATCCAAGCAGTCTTTTATCATTGTTGGCCAATAATATCCCATCCTTTTTATATGGAAGTGGAGCTTTGGTCCAGACTAGTGCGACCCACATACCCCAGATGTGCCTCTTGCAAAGCTTGGAGTGCTTCTTCTTCCCCTAAGCATTGTAAGAGTACTCCCTCGAATGACCTTCTGTATAGAGTGTCTTTGTAGTAAATGAAGCAGGTGCACGACGACGAATTTCATTCCTTCTCCTCGGATTTTCTGTAAGTATCCCATAGCACAAGTAGTCGATAATGGGTTGTCGCCATTCTTCTTTCTCAACTTCAGAAACAACGACAAGATGCTTGAGTTTATTTTCTTCACCTTCAACCTCATTTAGTGGCGGTACTACCCATTTTTGGCAGACAATAACTTGCGCTTGATCAGGCAGGGTTAACGATGAAGCTCAGGCAGCTAAAGCATCAACCTTTTTATTTTCTTTCCTTGGCACATGATGAATAGTCACCTCATCGAGCCACCCTATTAACTTTTTAGCGTAATCATGATATGGGCGTAGTTCAGGCTTCTTAACCTCGTAACTACCCAAAAGTTGATTGACCACTAACTGGGAGTCAGCAAAGACTTGCAACTGCAATTGCTTCATATCAACGGCCATTTCAAGCCCAAGTACTAATGTTTGATACTCAGCAACATTGTTGGAACAGAGTTGTGTCAAGGTGAAGGAGTAGGACAAGACTTCACCTTGGGAAGTGACAAATACTACACCAGCACCAGCTCCCCCGCAATGCGCAGCACCATCAAAGTACATCTTCCATGGAGGTTGAACTTCAATGACCATTGCGTCCTCATCAGGTAGTTCATCAGTTAGCTCCCAGTCATCAGGTATCGGATGATCTGTCAAGAAGTCTTCCAATGCTTGTCCTTTTATAGCCTTTTGAGGGATGTACAAGATCTCGAATTGTTGAAATTGGAGATACCATCTCGCTAGTCTATCACTAAGAACAGTTTTTGACATCACGAACTTGATGGGATTTGCTTGGAAACAAGACGGAAAACATGAGCTTGAAAGTAGTGCTTCAACTTTTGAATTGAGAAGACCATCGCCAAACACAACTTTTCAATTGGCGAATAATTTAGCTCATTTGGTGTCATCATCCTGCTCAAGTAGTAAAGGGAGTTTTCTTTCCCCTCACTATTTTCTTGGGCCAACAATGCTCCAACAGACCTTTCTTGCGCCGCAATGTATAGTATCAATGGCTTTCCAGGTATAGGAGCTGCTAAAACTGGAGGCTTCATCAAGTAGGCTTTGATACTTTCGAAAGCGTTGCTAGAAGCTTGGTCCCACTTGAAAGGAACGCCTTTCTTCATGAGGCGACTAAATGGTTGGCACCTTCCAGCTAGGTTCGAGATGAATCTCCTAAGGTATGCTGACTTTTCAATTCATGAATATCCCGAGGCTCAGTCATTTTCAAAATAGCATCCACTTTGGCTTGATCAATTTCGATCCCTCGATGTCGGACAATGAAACCAAGGAACTTTCCAGAAGTAACTCCAAAGGCACATTTCAATGGGTTCATCCTAATTTGGTACCTCCGGAGCAACTCAAATGCCATTCTCAAGTCTTTCAAGTGGTCGTCCTTATTTCTTGATTTTACCACCAAGTCGTCAACATAGCATTCGACATTCTTGTGGAGAAGATGGTCGAAAATATTCTGCATAGCCCTTTGGTACGTAGCACCAGCGTTCTTCAAGCCAAAAGGCATCACCTTGTAGCAATAAATACCCTTGGGGGTGCGGAATGCAGTAAGCTCTTCATCTTTTGGTGCCATGCGGATTTGGTTATAGCCCGACGAACCGTCCATGAAAGACATTGCTTCGTAACCAGTAGTAGCATCGATCATCAGCTCTGGGATAGGAAGCGGGAATTCATCTTTGGGACACGCATTGTTGAGATCCCTGAAGTCAACACATACTCGAATCTGGCCATTCTTCTTCCTTACAGGAACAATACTTGAAACCCATGTTGGGTATTTAATCTCCCGAATAAATCCCGCTTCAATGAGTTTGTTAACTTCGGTTTCAATCAGGGGAACCAAGTCCGGCCTAAAGCTCCTATGAGCTTGCTTAACAGGACGAGCGCCATTCTTGACCGCAAGGTGATGGACTGCTACTTTAGGGTCCAAGCGATACATTTCTTTGTAACTCCAAGCAAAGACATCCCTAAACTCCTTGAGTAACTCAATATAAGTGCGTTCTTCATCAACTTATAGTAAAGCACTTAGGTAAGTGGGTCTTGGTTCTTCATCGGTGCCAAGGTTAACTTCTTTTGAAGCATCAACAGTTGCTTTCACCCCTTCTTCAAGTTCCAGGGGAGCATCTTTCCCATCTTCATTTTCTTGAGGGTCCCCATCATTGAAGGATATGTGATAACACGATGAAAAATCGTCCAATTTCTCATCATCATCCATTAGAGATAAAACACCATGCTCGCTTTGTGAAGTAACATGATACGAAGAACCCATACTTTATTCGTCTTCATCATGTTCTTTAGTGTATACACAGTGTATGGCTTCACCTTCAGTACTTTATCATACGGAACCATGACTTCTGTTTGTCGCCTCATTCTAGAAGGAACCAAACTTTGGAAATATTTAGAGACCCTCTGGATTTGGGCAAAGCGGGTGTTCTTGTATTTTGATAATTTCTCTGGAACTTATTCACCTTCTTTAATGGACCCAATCTCTCAAATACGGAAGTTCTCACAGTTGATTTTCCAAGTCTGTCAAAAATAGTAGGCATGTTAGAAGCGGCAGATTCATTTTCTACAATGATGTGATTGCTACTCTCCCTTCAGATGAAGATGCGCACTGGTGACAGTTGCTTGTATCCCAAACCTTCGCGTGGTTGCCTCGTTTCAGCTTCTGATGGGAGCTTCCCTAACTTTGACGGCTCATCGGGATTGTATCCAACTTTCGCAAATAGCTTGTAAGCGTTAGGATCAAAGCCGTCATCTGTTCGCTTTGTAGGGAGTGCCACATTCTGCAAATGATTTTGAGCTACAAACCCTGCAAGCGTCTTCGAGGACAACTTTACTGCCTCAATTCGTTTCACCGGAAGAGTTAACTCATTTAGTGTGTTGGTTTGGAGATTAGATGATTCACCCTCGTCTTTCTTCCTTTTAGGGACATATTGGAGCTTAGTACTTGCTTTCTTTCCATAAGATGCAATATCCCCTCTATGAGATTTATTCACGTTGGGTTGAACCTCCTCAGTAACAACTTTGGCTTTACCGATAGTTACCTCAGCTCTTTTAGCTATGGGCTCGTCATTCTTGCTTTTTATGTCATCATCAACTTTTAGCTCCTTCACAATGTGGTTTTTCAAGTAGAACTTTGCATCAGCGAAGTGTGACTCTACCTCAGTGAATGGCGCATCATCGGCAATTATCATCTTCTCGACTTCACCCTCGTAATATTTTAAACATTGATGGTAGGTAGATGGAACTACTTTATTCTCATGTATCCAAGGCCTTCCAAGCAAGACATTGTATGAAGTCTTCGCATCTATCACATCCAGTCATGCACTTGATTGCATATCTCAAATCGTGATTCCCAGCCTGATCGCGCCTATCGCTCTTTGCCCCCTTGGGTGAATCCTTGGATCATCACACGACTTTCTGAGAGTTTGTTCATGGGAATACCAAGTTGTTTCACAGTGTGACTTGGAAAAATGTTCACTGAGGATCCTCCATCAACGAAAATTCGGTTTACCCTTTCATCACGCATATAGCCAACCAGGTACAAGGGGCGGTTATGAGGAGTGTCACCTAGCAGAAGATCGTCACTTGTGAATGTGACTTTTTCCTCACAAGCATCATCTTCTTGAGTAGTGGAGTCGATGAGCTTTTCTGAAGATGGTGCCAATGGTAGGTCATCACTCCTTTCTTTCCCTTCGTCAGTATGGCAACAAGAGGCATCAATACCCCCATGGGAAATCTTCGTGCAGAACCAACTTGGTAAAAACTCCTCCAAGGTCACTGGATGTCGTGGCTTTTGAGGGTGGTGCACCTCCAATTTCGCTTTCTTTACGCGCTTAACTGGGTTCCATCTCCTAGGTCTTTTCACCATTATCTTCCTTGTTGGTTGTTTCATTGATCCTTTTCGTGGGCCCCTTTTGTGGCACCTACGACGAGTCACCAACATCCAACCTTCATCATCTTCAGTTGACCATCTTCAACCTTGTAGTTCTCCAGTAACTGTTCATCTTTACTTTCTTTGGAACTACATAGTTCATCTGGATTGAATGAGCCAAATATGATAGAGACTTGGTTTGCGCTTGCTTTCTCATCTTCAAGCACGATCTTCTTTTCACGAGCCAAGTCCATAACTTTGTTCTTGAAGACAAAGCACTTCTCCAGAGGGTGGCTCACAAGTCGATGATATTTGCAGTAATTTGGGTCATCGATTTTCTCAGCTTCATTTGGTCGCTTCATCTCTGGAAGCTCAATGAGATTTAACTCAAGGAGTTTTTCAAAAATAGCCGGCACATCAGAATCTAGAAATGGGTACTCTTTCTCTTGCATTTATTTTAGAGTCAACTTTCCACTTGGCTTATCTTGAAACGAAGTGGATTTCATACTCTGCTTCTTGCTCACCTTCGTCGTGAACTTCACAGGTGATGTGTTGACATTCATAGCTTCTTTATTTTCAGATATCGGTACAAACTTGCTCCATTTTCTGACTTCTTGCTTGTCGTTCCCTTTGCGAGGTTCATAGATAGGCAGCCTTTCATTCCCAGCAGATGCCATGCTCAATTCCATGTCATGGGCACGAGTTGCAAGTTCTTCAAATGTGTGAAGCTTGATACCTTGCAAGATGTAGAGCAACACCCAATGCATACCTTGGATGCACATCTCTATGCCAGAAGCTTCACTAAGCCTGTCTTTACAGTTGAGGCTTGCATTCCTCCAACGATTGATAAAGTCGATAACTGGTTCACTCTTCCGTTGACGAGTACTTGTGAGTTCTATCATACTCACAGTACGTCTCGTGCTATAAAAGGGATTGAGGAATTCTTGCTCTAGTTTATCCCAGCTATCAATAAATCCAGCGTCGAGGTACGTGTACCAATCAAAGCATTTCCTTTTAATGAGTGGAAAAACTGCTTGACAAGGTAATCTCCATCGGTCCCAGCATTATTGCATGTCTCAACGAAGTGCGCCACATGTTGCTTTGGATTGCCTTTGCCATCAAACTGTTGAAATTTTGGAGGTTGATAGCCAGCGGGCATCTTCAACATATCGATCCTTGAAGTGTACGGCTTTGCATAGGTAAATGAGGTCTTGGAAGCAACTTCATATTTATTTTTTATAGTCCCTTCAATAAACTCCTTTAGTTGATGATTGGAATCATCCCTTCCTAAGAGACTGGAATTTCCTTAGTGGATGCAACTTATCGTGGGGGAGCATCAATCTCTTGGACTTCTGGGAGTTTTCCAGGTGCATGGGTGGATTCTTTTTCCATCAAGATTTCCACCCTATATGTTAGCTTTTCGATTCTAGCATCTTGATTTTGCATGCACTTGGTCAAGCCAGCGATTGCTTCCGTCAAGTTTGCCAACTGATCCTCCACATATGAAGTGTTTGTTACCATGGCTTGCATGATTGTCATGGACGATGAAGAGTAGCATGGATTTTCACACAGATTGATCCTTGATTGGCTCACGCTATGTGGTGTAAGTGGGGAGGATCCATCACTTGAAGCGTCATCATCTTCCTTCATAACAGAGTGCTTGGATCCGGAGACGTCAAGCAGAGCAAGAGTTTTCTTGATCTTTTCAGCAACATCGCTTCCTCCTTCGGGTAAATTTGTGGAAGATCTTGATCCTTTTGAGGATGAAGATACAAAAACAGGGGTAGATACGGACGGCACTTGGGGTGCTTGTTTTTCTAACGAGCTTGCTTTGCTCCTCGTAACTGGTCCAAAGCTTCCAAAGGTAACTTCGAGTATGTTTTCCACATCAGCATAGAATTTGGAATTGGCAGCCTTGGCGGAAGTTGAACTGGAGTTGATTTTCTTGGAAGCCATTTCGTTGTTCTTGAACTTTGGTGATTGAAAAGTTGAGATGAGAGGTAGAGATTGTCCCACTGGGCGTGCCAGAATTTGTAGACAATAAATTGCGTCGAGAAAATAAAATCAAGACCGAAAAATATTGCAACAATCGTAGTATTTGATTTCAAATAATTTGAGTGTACAATCTCTATGAATCCTTTGATTCTACTTTTCTAGTATAAATTCAAGGGCCTTTGAGCTCGATCTTGAATCTATATTTGTTGTCACGAACGATGATCTTGTTCTTGAGCTTGAGCTTAATTGATTGAACTTGACCTTGATTCGTTCTTCGTTCTTGAACTTGAACTTGATTTCTTGAACTTGAACTTGATTGCTTGAAGCTTGAAACTTGTGGAGAAATTTGCGGCGTTTGATCCACGATCTCTCTCTTGCTTCTTGTTATAAATTCGAGTATTTTTTCTGGGTTATGAAGACCCCTATTTATAGTTGTCGGAGGGAAGAGCTGTGATAAGAACAAACTCTTTTCGGCCAATCAAATTGAAGTGTGACATGACAGCATTTGATTGGCCAGAACATGTCACTTGCACATGTGGCGCAGTTTCATTGGCCTTTTAATGTGACTTGGCGTGTCATGTCATTTTTACATGTGGCATGATCCCATTGGCTCTTCTATTTGACTAGGCGTGCCACGTCATTTGACACGTGGCACCAAACTTGGCCTCTAGGAAGATGGCATATTGGGCCTAATAAAGTGGGCTCATCACTTTAGCCCAATTAAATGGGCTGGCCCAGTCAATATTATTGGAGTTAAATAATTAATTAAATTATATTAGCTCATAATAATGATTCGGATTAGTACATTTAACTTATAGTCCAATTATTTATTGAATTTAAATTCAATAAATTTTATATGCCTACAGACTTCTTTGACATTTTGTTAGGTTTATGAATTTTCTGATTCTTTTCATTCTCCATAAGGATCTCTAAACGCACATTTTGCTCCCTATTTTTTGTTTGTTTTTTTCTTCTCAAAAATTACACGTGATTGTTTTTTTTTTTTTAAGATTAATAAAGGGTATATTTTGATATAAAAGTGAGGTTTTACGAAGGACGAGATTAATTGCGGATTCAGAATTTTTATCAAGGAAAAATATAAATAATTAGATATATCAAAAAGTCAAGGGGAGTCAACTTATACTAAACATACATAAAATAAAATAAAAATTATCTAGCAAAATAGTGTAATTTTCCTGCAAAGGGGTGTCAAGCATTCCTGCGAATTGGTGTCGCTTGACACCCCTTGCTTCAATATGGCTCCGCCACTGGACGAGATGGTTACGACCATAGAAAGTGACGGAAATCAAACAACGAAATCCATTTATTAGTAAACAAAGTAGATAAAAAAAAAATTGGCGAAATACATCGACAACTCTTTAAACTTGTCAGTGTCTTTCAATTAGACATTTGTAATAAAGGTTGTTCCAATTGAGCACTCAAATACAAGATAAAATGTTTCTATTAAACACTTATTGGGAGGATTTTGAAAAAATAGCTCTTGATTTCTTCGGCGTGAATCTTTTGTTTAACGAAGCGGGAGTTTTTTCTAGTTGATTGAGTTCTATTTTAATTGACCTGTTTTGTTTTTGCTTGTTATAATAAAAGCTTATATCATATGTATTTAATTGGATGATGTTAACTTATTCATGTAATAAGGGCTTAAGAACACACACAAAAACTCTTAAATTTAGAATTGGAAGTGTCTAATAGAAACATTTTATTATGCGTTCAAGTGTTCAATTGGAACATGCCTTAGTTCAACTGTAATAAAATATATAGATAAATTAAGAGTATCAATATATTCCACCGAATTAAGATATTTTGATAAATTTAAGAGGTTTACGAATATATTCGGCCAAATTAAAATATTTAATTTTCGATAAACGAAATCCTTATATTCCTGCCGAACCAAAAAAAATGCTTATCTCTCACATTCCTTACTGGATTGTCCTATCACCGTCTTCTTTTTTCTCCCTAGGGATTTTTCGTCTTTCTTCATAATTATAATATTGTTGGTCTTTAAGCTTAGTCTAGCTTAATTTTAAGTTTGGAGTAGTTTAAAGAGAGTGAATGGAAAATGGTGGGAAAAGAAATGGAGGGAAGTAAAATTTTGAATTAGTGCACTTTGTCCCTCATTGGAAGAAGGAAAGAAAATTTATGTGTATATATACAGAAGCTCTTCTTCTAGCTCTTAAAGAATTGAGAAGAAAGCAAGACTCGCGCCGTCGTCGTCGTCCATCGCTCGGCTCGACTTCGGCGGATTCGGATTTGGATTCGGTAAATTTCCCGCAATATTCATACCTGTTCAAAACAGCTATGATTGTTCTATAAGGATTCCTACATGTTCCAAAAGTTATGGTTGTTCTGAAAGGTTGCAAAACCTTTTCAGAAACAGTACTAAATTGGCTATAAATATACCTTGAATCTCAAAAATTTTACTTACTAAATTTTTTGATCTTCTTCTTCTTCTGCACAAAATATTCCAGTGTGTTTTACAGCCTTCGAGTGGTTCGTTGTTCACCGGCATTTTTGCTACCAACACTCTGGTGAGTTAAATCGTTCTATCCTGGGAGGCTATATTCCAACACCTCGGGTACTTGAGGGGAATAATTTCCTTAAGGACACACTGTGTATTCAGTGGGCTCGATTTATTCTTATATTATTTTCCATAGAAAAGCTAAAGACGCCTGGACTAGCGCGCTCGCGCTCAGCACGCGCTAGTGGTCGCGCTAGTCAGGTTTCTCACTGTCCCTGGTAAATTCCACTAACGCGGCCGCGCTAATCTCGCGCTAGAGCCCGCGCTAGTGAGGTTTCACACAGTTTCTGTATTTATAGAAAAATTATTATTTTATTTTACAGCAATACAGATTACTAACAATCCTAAGAAAATTATATTTTTTATTATATTTTGTATTCTGTTTGTGGAGATTAAAAACCTTTGTTCTACTCCGTATGAATTTACTATTCTGATTTGAAGATATAAAAACTTCATCAGAACTTTGAAATCCAAAAATGATTTGAAGAACATAAAAACTTCATCGTTTTCTGTGAACCAGTATGTAAAAACTTCGGTTTTTATTTATTATACATATTGTTTATTGTTGATTACAGTATTGTTTACTGTTCTGGTTTTGCCATTGATTGAACTCTTTTGTTGTTGACAGTGAGAAATGGCAATTGATAACGGAAATTCTTCTACGACTGTTGCGGCACAAGCGCAAAGAAATGAAGTTGGAAGATCTTGTGATTCGTCTCAAGATTGAGGAAGACAACAAAACAGCCGAGAAGAAGTCTCGTGGAAATTCAACGATCATGGGAGCTAATAACGTTGAAGAAACTGCTCCAAAAAGTAAGAAGAGGAAGAGATCTTTTGGACTGACTAAGGAGCAGAACAAAAAGAAATTCAAGGGCAACTGCCACAATTGTGGGAGAGCTAGTCACAAAGCCCCTGATTGTCGCTTCACGAGAAAGGATAAGAAGAAGGGACATGCCAACATAGTGGAGAAGAATGATGACATTGATGATCTTTGTGCAATGCTTTCGGAATGCAACTTAGTTGGAAATTCGAAGGAGTGGTGGATTGACTCCGGAGCCACTCCACATGTTTGTGTTGTCAAAGAAGCATTTGCGACTTACTCTACTGCTGGTCCCGAAGAAGGGATTTTCATGAGAAATAACTCAACAGCCAAGATTGAAAGTTATGGGAAGATTTTTCTAAAGATGACTTCCTGCAAGGTGTTAACGCTCAACAACGTTCTTCATGTTCCTACTATTAGTTTCTACTTCATTACAAGTGAAGAATGGATTCAAATGTGTATATGTTTCTGATAAAGTTGTTGTAAGTAAGAATGAAACGTACGTTGGAAAAGGCTACCTCACGGAGGGCCTTTTCAAACTCAATATAATGGTTGTTGATACTATGAATAAAATTTCAGCTTCTTTTTATTTGTTGGAGTCAAATGATTTATGGCATATTCGTTTAGGACATGTCAATTATAAAACCATGCAGAAGTTAATTAATTTAGAAGTACTGCCTAAATTTGAGTGTAATAAATCGAAATGTCAAATATGTGTTGAATCTAAGTTTGTAAAACATCCTTATAAGTCTGTTGAAAGGAATTCAAATTCTTTAGACTTTATTCATACTGACATTTGCGATATGAAGTCGACACCATCTCGAGGTGGGAAAATATATTTTATTACTTTTATTGACGATTACACTCGATATTGTTATGTTTATTTTCTTAATAGTAAGGATGAAGCAATTAAAGCATTTAAGCAATACAAGAATGAAGTAGAGAATCAATTGAATAAAAAGATCAAAATGATTAGAAGTGATAGAGGTGGAGAATATGAATCTCCGTTTGCAGAATATGTTCGGAATATGAAATTATCCATCAAACTACTACATCTTACACACCTCAATCCAACAGAATTGCGGAAAGGAAAAATTGGACATTAAAGGAAATTATGAATTCTTTATTAATAAGTTCTGGATTACAACAAAGTTTGTGGGGGGAAGCTATCCTTACAGCTAACCAAATACTCAACAGAGTACCCCACAGCAAAACGCAATCTATTCCATATGAAAAATGGAAAGGTAGAAAACCCAACTTGAAATATTTCAAAGTGTGGGGGTGTCTAGCAAAGGTACAAGTTCCTTTACCTAAAAGGGTTAAAATCGGACCAAAAACAGTAGATTGCGTTTTCATTGGATATTCTACAAACAGTAAAGCATTTTAATTTTTGGTCCATAAATTTGATAATCCCGAGATTCATGTTAATACGGTAATGGAATCAGATAATATTGAATTCTCCGAAAGCATTTATCCATATAAAACTGAATGTGAGTCGTTAAGTGAAAGACATAAACGAACTCGGGAAGAACCAAAGGAAAATACTCCAAGTGTAGAAGATCCAAGGCCTAGCAAACGTCAAAGAACATCTACTTCCTTTGGAGCAGATTTTGTGACATTCTTGTTTGAAAATGATCCCCAAACTTTTAAAGCAGCTATGTGTCTTCTGATTCAGCATTTTGGAAAGAGGTTGTCAATAGTGAGATTCAACCAATTTTGGATAACCATACATGGGAATTGATTGATCTTCCTCCTGGAAATAAGTCTTTAGGTTCAAAATGGATCTTTGAACGGGAAATGAAAGCTGATGGCACTATTGACAAATATAAGGCAAGACTTGTTGTCAAAGGTTATAGACAAAGGGAAGGCCTTGATTACTTTGACACTTACTCGCCAGTAACGAGGATAACATCTATTAGGATGTTAGTGGCATTAGCGTCCGTGTATGGTTTTGAAATCCATCAAATGGATGTTAAAACAACTTTCTTAAATGGAGAATTGGAGGAAGAGATTTACATGGAACAACCTGAGGGTTTTGTGGTTCCTGGTAAAGAAAAGAAAGTGTGCAAACTTGTTAAGTCGCTTTATGGACTTAAACAAGCACCCAAACAATGGCATGCCAAATTTGACCAAACAATGTTGGCAAGTGGGTTTAAAATCAACGAGTGCGACAAATGTGTTTACATTAAAAACACTCCAGGTCATGAAGTCATTGTTTGTTTATATGTTGATAACATATTAATAATGAGCAAAAGTATGGCAGATATAAATGCTACAGAATGCATGTTGGCTAGCAAATTTGACATTTAAGACTTAGCAGTTGCTGATGTGATCTTAGAAATCAGAATTCACAAAACTCCACAAGTTCTAGCACTATCACAGTCTCACTACATTGAAAAAGTACTTGACAAGTTCAAGTATTTGGATTTCAAAATTGCCAAGACTCCAATTGACGAGAGTTATGCACTTCAAAATAATGAAGGTGAAAGTGACTCACAACTGGATTCTGCTAGAGTATGTGGAAGTTTGATGTATATCATGAATTTTACGCGACCAGATATAGCATGTGCTATTAGGAAAGTGAGTCGATTTACAAGTAATCCCAATCACATACATTGGATGGCAATGAAACGAGTTTTGGGGTATCTGAAACATACGAAAAAATATTCTTTGCATTATAACAAATATCCCTCTGTGATCGAGGGATATAGTGTTGTAAATTGGATCACCGGATTATCTGAAGTTAAATCCACGAGTGGATATGTTTTCACAATTGGGGGTGGAGAAGTGTCTTGGAAATCATCCAAACAAACGTGCATCGCCCGTTCTACAATGGAATCTGAATTCGTAGCTTTAGATAAGGCCGGTGAAGAAGCTGCATGGCTCCGGAATTTCTTGGAAGATATTCCATTTTTGACCCAAACCTTTGGCACCTATTTGTATACATTTTGATAGTCAAGCGGCAATAGGCAGGGCAGGGAGCGTTATGTATAACGAAAAATCTCGTCATATACGACGGAGACATAATACCGTTAGACAACTACTCTCAATTGGTGTTATCACAATTGACTACGTAAAGTCAAGAGATAACGTGTAGGATCCACTTACAAAAGGCCTATCCAGAGAGGCAGTTGAAAGATCATCAAAGGGAATGGGGTTAAGGCCTAGGACAAGTCATCATGGCGGTAACTCTACCTAGCAGACTGGAGATCCCAAGAGCTAGGTTCAAAGAGATCAAACAAAGTTATGAATGACGGTTCAACATTGTCAAATAACTCAACCCATTCTCGTGATGAAGACAATGTTCAGAAATAAAGGTAAAGCATTAAGGCTTTTTGATGAGTCAATAAAGCTTAAAGCTTTTTAATGATTTGCTAAGTCTGGCAGGATATGACCAGATAGTGTTTCTTTAAGATTACACGTTAGGAATCACCTATGTGAGTGTGAAGCGTAAGCCACTTCAAGGGGAATGAAAGTAAAGGCCCATTCTCTAAGCACTCATGAAACCAGGCGGTGTTCATGGCTGAAACGAACACAACCGTGAGAACCATAGATGGTTAAGGACTGATTGTGTGGCTTATGTTGTCTAGGTATACAACAAAGCTCGACGGTTCAAAGATATCAAATCTACCGATTGACCGAGTATATCCGATATAAGTTCACTACGGAAAGTTCAAAGGGAAACCTACTTATCCAGATGCAATTAATTCTTGCATGTAAAACACACACACGTCCGTGCATTCCTTTATTTTATAGTCATTCCCCATTCATGTGGGGATTGTTGGTCTTTAATCTTAGTCTAGCTAAATTTTAAGCTTGGAGTAGCTTAAAGAGAGTGAATAGAAAATTGTGGAAAAAGAAATGGAGGAAAGTGAAATTTTGAATTAGTGCACTTTGTCCCTCATTGGAAGAAGGAAAGAAAATCTATGTGTATATATAGAGAAGCTCTTCTTCTAGCTCTTATAGAGTTGAGAAGAAGGCAAGCCTCGCACATTCATCGTCGTCGCTCGCTCGCTCGGCTCGGCTTCGGCTTTGGATTCGGATATTGATTGTTTAATCTTTTTGGAAAAAATTCTTTTCAAATTGTTTAATTAACTAATTTAATTAATTCATGGGGGAAAAAATCGAATCCAAAATGACCCGCGACCCGGTCCGACTCGTTTTCTTTCCCGGATTATTTTAAATCTGTTTTAAATTTCTCGCAATATTCATACTTGTTCAAAACAGCTATGGTTGTTCTGAAAGGACTCACACCTGTTCCAACAGCTATGGCTGTTCTGAAAGGTTGCAAAACCTTTTCAGAAACAGTACTAAATTGGCTATAAATATACCTTGAATCCAAGAATTTTTACCTGCTAAATTTTCTGATCTTCTTCTTATTCTTCTGCAAAAAATATTCCAGTGTGTTTTACAGCCTTCGAGTGGTTCGTTGTTCACCAGCGTTTTTGGTACCAACACTCCGGTAAGTTAAATCGTTCTATACTGGGAGGATATATTCCAACACCTCGGGTACTTGAAGGGAATAATTTCCTTTAGGATACACTCTGTATTCAGTGGGCTCGCTTTATTCTTATATTATTTTTCCATGGAAAAGCTAACGACGTCTGGACTAGCGCGCCCGCGCTCAGCACGCGCTAGTGGTCGCGCTAGTCAGGTTTCTCACTGTCCCTGATAAATTCCACTAGCGCGGCCACGCTAATCTCGCGCTAGTGAGGTTTCTCACTGTTTCTGTATTTACAGAAAATTTATTATTTTATTTTACAGCAATACAGATTACTAACAATCTTAAGGAAATTATATTTTTTATTATATTCTGTATTCTGTTTGTGGAGATTAAAAACCTTTGTGTTTTCTACTCCGTCTGAATTTTACTATTCTGATTTGAAGATATAAAAACTTCATCAGTATTTTGAAATTCAGAAAACGATTTGAAGAACATAAAAACTTCATCATTTTCTGTGAAACAGTATATAAAAACATCAGTTTTTATTTATTATACATACTGTTTATTGTTGATTACAGTATTGTTTACTGTGCTGGTTTTGCCATTGATTGAACTCATCTGTTGTTGACAGTGAGAAATGGCAATTGATCACGAAAATTCTTCTGCGACTGTTTCGGCAACGACGATAGCCTCGTCGAGCCGGACGGCTGTTCCACCGGCAGAAATACCGGGGAAATTTTCTAGAGCCAACTTCAAAGGATGGCAGCAAATGGTGTTCTTCTGGCTTACCACACTTGGTATACAGAAACTCACTAGTGAAGAGCCTCCAGTGCCTGTTGCGGACATGTCGGACAATGAAAAAGTCATGATTGTTGAGGCGTGAAAGTAGGCAGATTTTCTTTGCAAAGGCTATATTTTAAGTGGTTTAGAGGATGACTTGTACAACGTGTACAGTGCGATAAATACTTCGAAAGAATTATGGGACGCACTTGAGAAGAAGTACAAGACAGAACATGCATGCTTGAAGAAGTTCGTGGTTGCCAAGTTTCTAGACTATAAAATGATAGACAGCAAAACTGTGGGAACCCAAGTTCAAGAACTTCAACTTATTTTTCATGACCTTATTGCTGAAGGTATGGTCATGAATGATGCATTTTAAGTAGCTGCAATGATTGAAAAGTTGCCTCCTTCGTGGAGAGATTTCAAGAACTATCTCAAGAAAGAGCACAAAGAAATGAAGTTGGAAGATCTTGTGATTCGTCTCAAGATTGAGGAAGACAACAAAATAGTCGAGAAGAAGTCTCATGGAAATTTAACGATCATGGGAGCTAATATCGTTGAAGAAACTGCTCCAAAAAGTAAAAAGAGGAAGAGATCTTTTGGACTGACTAAGGAGCAGAACAAAAAGAAATTCAAGGGCAACTGCCACAATTGTGGAAGAGTTGGTCACAAAGCCCCTGATTGTCGCTTCCCGAGAAAGGATAAGAAGAAAGGACAGGCCAACATAGTGGAGAAGAATGATGACATTGATGATCTTTGTGCAATGCTTTAGGAATGCAACTTATTTGGAAATCCGAAGGAGTGGTGGATTGACTCCGGAGCCACTCGACATGTTTGTGCTGTCAAAGAAGCATTTGCGACTTACCCTACTGCTGGTCCCGAAGAAGAGATTTCTATGGGAAATAACTCAACAGCCAAGATTGAAAGTTATGGGAAGATTTTCCTAAAGATGACTTCCGGCAAGGTGTTAACGCTCAACAACGTTCTTCATGTTCCTACTATTAGTTTCTAGAATGGATTCAAATGTTTATTTGTTTCTGATAAAGTTGTTGTAAGCAAGAACGAAATGTATGTTGGAAAAGGCTACCTCACGGAGGGCCTTTTCAAACTAAATGTAATGGTTGTTGATACTATGAATAAAATTTCAGCTTCTTTTTGTTTGTTGGAGTCAAATGATTTATGGCATATTCGTTTAGGACATGTCAATTATAAAACCTTGCGGAAGTTAATTAATTTAGAAGTATTGCCTAAATTCGAGTGTAATAAATCGAAATGTCAAATATGTGTTGAATCTAAGTTTGTAAAACATCCTTATAAGTCTGTTGAAAGGAATTCAAATCCTTTAGACTTAATTCATACTGACATTTGCGATATGAAGTCGACACCTTCTCGAGGTGGGAAAATGTATTTTATTACTTTTATTGACGATTGCACTCGATATTGTTATGTTTATTTGCTTAATAGTAAGGATGAAGCAATTGAAGCATTTAAGCAATACAAGAATGAAGTAGAGAATCAATTAAATAAAAAGATCAAAATGATTAGAAGTGATAGAGGTGGAGAATATGAATCTCCGTTTGCAGAAATATGTTCGGAATATGGAATTATCCATCAAACTACTGCACCTTACACACCTCAATCCAACGGAATTGCGGAAAGGAAAAACGGGAGTTATGCACTTCAAAAGAATGAAGGTGAAAGTGACTCACAACTGGACTATGCTAGAGTATTGGGAAGTTTGATGTATATCATGAATTGTACGCGACCAGATATAGCATGTGCTATTAGAAAACTGAGTCGATTTACAAGTAATCCCAATCACATACATTGGATGGCTGAAACGAGTTTTGGGATATCTAAAACATACCCAAAAATATGCTTTGCATTATAAAAAATATCCCTCCGTGATCGAGGGATATAGTGATGTAAATGGGATCACTGGATCATCTGAAGTTAAATCCACGAGTGGATATGTTTTCACAATTGGGGGTGGAGCAGTGTCTTGGAAATCATCCTAACAAACGTGCATCGCCCTTTCTACAATGGAATCTGAATTCGTAGCTTTAGATAAGGCCGGTGAAGAAGCTGAATGGCTCCGGAATTTCTTGGAAGATATTCCATTTTTGACCCAAACCTTTGGCACCTATTTGTATACATTGTGATAGTCAAGCGGCAATAGGCAGGGCAGGGAGCGTTATGTATAACGGAAAATCTCATCATATACAACGGAGACATAATACCGTTACACAACTACTCTCTAGTGGTGTTATCACAATTGACTAAGATCATCAAAGGGAATGGGGTTAAGGCCTAGGACAAGTCATCATGGTGGTAACTCTACCTAGCAGACTGGAGATCCCAAGAGCTAGATTCAAAGAGATCAAACAATGTTATGAATGACGGTTCAACATTGTCAAATAACTCAACCCATTCTCGTGATGAAGACAATGTTCAGAAATAAAGGTAAAGCATTAAGGCTTTTTGATGAGTCAATAAAGCTTAAAGCTTTTTAATGATTTTCTATGTCTGGCAAGATATGACCAGATAGTGTGTCTTTAAGATTACACGTTTAGGAATCACCTATGTGAGTGTGAAGTGTAAGCCTCTTCAACGGGAATGAAAGTAAAGGCCCATTCTCTAAGCACTCATGAATCCAGGCGGTGTTCATGGCTGAAACGAACACAACCGTGAGAACCATAGATGGTTAAGGATTGATTGTGTGACTTATGTTGTCTAGGTATACAACAAAGCTCGACGGTTCAAAGATATCAAATCTACCGATTGACCGAGTATATCCGATATAAGTTCACTACGGAAAGTTCAAAGGGAAACCTACTTATCCATATGCAATTAATTCTTGCATGTAAAACACACACACGTCCGTACATTCCTTTATTTTATAGCCATTCCCCATTCATGTGGGGGATTGTTGGTCTTTAAGATTAGTCTAGCTTAATTTTAATCTTGGAGTAGCTTAAAGAGAGTGAATGAAAAATGGTAGGAAAAGAAATGGAGGGAAGTGAAATTTTGAATTAGTGCACTTTGTCTCTCATTGGAAGAAGGAAAGAAAATATATGTGTATATATAGAGAAGCTCTTCTTCCAGCTCTTATAGAGTTGAGAAGAAGGCAAGACTCGCGTCGTCGCCGTGGTCGCTCGCTTGGCTCAGCTTTGTCTTCGGCTTCGGATTCGGATTCGGATTTTGATTGATTAATATTTTTGGACAAAATTCTTTTCAAATTATTTAGTTAACTAATTTAATTAATTAATGGAAAAAACATCAAATCCGGAATGACCCGCGACCCAGTGCGGTCCGACCCAATAATCCATTTTAAATTTCCCGCAATATTCATACCTGTTCAAAACATCTATGATTGTTCTGAAAGGATTCACACCTGTTCCAACAGCTATGGCTTTTTTGAAAGGTTGCAAACCTTTTCAGAAACAGTACTAAGTTGGCTATAAATATACTTTGAATCCAAGAATTTTTACTTGCTAAATTTTATGATTTTCTTCTTCTTCTTCTGCAAAAAATATTCCTGTGTGTTTTACTGCCTTCGAGTGGTTCGTTGTTCACCGGTGTTTTTGGTACCAACACTCCGGTGAGTTAAATCGTTCTATCCTGTGAGGATATATTCCAACACCTCGGGTACTTGAGGGGAATAATTTCCTTAAGGACACACTGTGTATTCAGTGAGCTCAGTTTATTCTTATATTATTTTTCCATAGAAAAGATAAGGACGCTTGCACTAGCGCGCCTGCGCTCAGCATGCGCTAGTCAGGTTTCTCACTGTCCCTGGTAAATTCCACATGCTAATCCCGCACTAGAGCCCGCGCTAGTGAGGTTTTGCACGGTACAGAAAATTTATTGTTTTATTTTACAGCAATACTTATTACTAACAATCTTAAGGAAATTATATTTTTTATTATATTCTATATTCTCTTTGTAGAGATTAAAAACCTTTGTGTTTTCTACTCCGTCTGAATTTTACTATTCTGATTTGAAGATATAAAAATTTCATCAGAATTTTGAAATTCAAAAAACGATTTAAAGAACATAAAAACTTCATCATTTTCTGTGAAACAATATATAAAAACTTCGATTTTTATTTATTATACATATTGTTTATTGTTGATTACAGTATTGTTTACTGTTCTGGTTTTCCCATTGATTGAAATCTTCTGTTGTTCACAATGAGAAATGACAATTGATAACAAAAATTCTTCTGCGACTATTGCGGCAACGACGATAGCCTCGTCGAGCCGGACGACTTTTCCACCGGCAGAAATACCGGGGAAATTTTCTGGAGCCAACTTCAAAGGATGGCAGCAAAGGGTGTTCTTCTGGCTTACCACACTTGGTATGCAGAAATTCATTATTGAAGAGCCTCCAGTATCTGCTACGGACATGCCAGACAATGAAAAATTCATGATTGTTGAGGCGTGGAAGCAGGCAGATTTTCTTTGCAAAGGATATATTTTAAGTGCTTTAGAGGATGACTTGTACAATGTGTACTGTGCGATAAATACTTCAAAATAATTATGGGACGCACTTGAGAAGAAGTACAAGACAGAAGATGCATGCTTGAAGAAGTTCGTGGTTGCCAAGTTTCTAGACTATAAAATGATAGACAGAAAAACTGTGGGAACCCAAGTTCAGGAACTTCAACTTATTTTTCATGACCTTATTGCTGAAGGTATGGTCGTGAATGAAGCATTTCAAGTGGCTGCAATGATTGAAAAGTTTCCTCCTTCGTGGAGAGATTTCAAGAACTATCTCATGCACAAGCGCAAAGAAATGAAGTTGGAAGATCTTGTGATTTGTCTCAAGATTGAGGAAGACAACAAAACAGCCAATAAGTCTCGTGTAAATTCAACGATCATGGGACCTAATATCATTGAAGAAACTGCTCCAAAAAGTAAGAAGAGGAAGAGATCTTTTGGACAGACTAAGGAGCAGAACAAAAATAAATTCAAGGGCAACTGCCACAATTGTGGAAGAGTTGGTCACAAAGCCCCTGATTGTCGCTTCCCGAGAAAGGATAAGAAGAAGGGACAGGCCAGCATAGTGGAGAAGAATGATGACATTGATGATCTTTGTGCAATGCTTTCGGAATGCAACTTATTTTGAAATCCGAAGGAGTGGTGGATTGACTCCGGAGCCACTCGACATGTTTGTGCTGTCAAAGAAGCATTTGCGACTTACTCTACTGCTGGTCCCGAAGAAGAGATTTC
>ML425100.1:31572-44824 GCA_005239525.1 Nicotiana knightiana
TATATATATATATATATATATATATATATATATATATATATATATATATATATATATATATATATATATATATATATATAACTAGTTAATGTTCATACAAGCTGAGCAAACATCACCACATATTTGTGGACTACAGTCAATAATGTTAAGATTTCCTAGTGTTTTAGCCTATTACAAGCATATTTGTCTAATGACTTCTTGTAGAGGTAGACTCCTCCTACATCCCTGAGTAGTTGTTGTTGCACAAAATCTGGAGGAGCTGCATGTAGCATATTTGAGGTAGTGGATAGCTTCTTCTGGTCCTTCTTTCTCGCATCCTTAGCTAGCAGATGCGCTACTTGATTCCCTTGGCGAAAGTTATGGCGCATTAGTAGTTGGGGCTTCAGACGGAGCATCAATGATCTACAAAAATCCACAATATTAGATAAAGCAGTATGGCCCTGATTAATGGCTAGAATTGCATCAGTGGAATCTGTTTCAGTTTCCAGTGGAAAAAGATTTTGATCCATTGCAATTTGTAGTCCCTCGCAAATCGCCTGTATTTCTGCATGGAGTGGAGAGAGTGAATGGTCTATTTTTTGAAACCCTATGATCCATTTCCCTTTGTTGTTTCTGAACCCCCCCCCCCCCAATCCAGACTTGTTTCTCTCCGTACAAAAAGCTCCATCGGTATTGAGCTTGTACCAGTGTTGTTCAGGAGGGTACCATTTGATGTGGATTACCATAATCCCTGATGGAGTAGGCCCAGGAGTATTTACGAGGTTGTATTCCAATGCCAGCTTCATGATGTTGGCCCATCTTGGAGGATAATTGTTATTGTTGATGTTTTTGCTATTCCTATTAATCCATATACCCCATAGGATGAATGCCAATAGACTGTCCCAGGGAACTTTAAGGTTGTTGGGATGGCTCTGAAGATTTTTTAAGGATAACAACCAGTTATCTCCCAAGGTCGAGGTATTGATTTTTAGAAGGTTCCATAGATTGGTGACTATAGGGCATTCCATAAAGATGTGCCTAATAGTCTCCGGAAGTTTTTTGCATGCAGGACAAATGGGATCTATGTTGATGCCAATATGCTTTAGGTAGTAACGACAAGGGAGTCTATTATGGTTGCATTTCCATAAGAAGAATTTTAACTTATTTGGACAGTGTATTTTCCAGATCCACTTAAACTGACTTGTTTCTTTATTACCTTCATCCTCTAAGAGTTGGTAACAAGATCTTGTTGTGAACAATCCATTATTGTTCAAACTCCAAAGAGGTGTGTCATAGTTTCCCAGGGGTTTGGGGATGGATTTAATTTTATCAAGGATGGCAGGAGGGAATTCAAAAGATAGTTTGGATAAAGAACATGTTCCATTAGCCATTATATCCTTAATAGTGAAATACTTTTCCGTTGGTCCTAGTGGGCCCTCTATACAGTTAAGGAATCCATTTTGTTTCCCAAATATTAAGATTTGAATTTTTTCCTGGGAGCCATAAAATTCCTTTTGAGCAAATGTCCCATCCCTTTAGAACACTCTTCCAAATGAAGGAATTATTTTTCGACGTATTTATTCCATATTTTTGGATAATTAATGTGGCACAAGGGGCCGTTGTGTTGGTAAGCAATCTCCAAGATAAGCTTCCAAGGAGTGTCTTATTCTTTGAGGCAGCTGTTTTGATGCCCAGGCCTCCTTTATCAACTGGGGTCGCAACAGTGTCCCAATTAATAAGATGCAGTTTCCTTTTTTCTATAGTGGTTCCCCAAATAAAGTTCCTTTGGAGACGATCTATTTTTTTATGGATTTTTGTTGGCAGCATTGTATACTGCGTGGCATGGTTTGGAATCGAGTTTAAGGTAGAGCGAGAAAGTGTAGTTCTACCTGCTATATTCAGAAATTTGCTTTTCCAAGTGGATAGCATTTCCCTCATTTTGTCTATTATGAAGTAATAGTCATGAGGTTTTGGAAAATTTGTTGGCATGGGTAATCCCAAGTATTTTCCAAATACTTGACTGATTTTGATATTGAACCCCGAAGCAATTTCACTACCTAAGTCTGTTGGACAGTTTTTCGAGAAAAGGATTTTTGACTTATCGAGATTAATTTTATGGCCTGAAATGTCACAAATTTTGGTGATGCATTTTTTGATGGTGCTGTAATTCTTCTTGTCCGCTTTTTCTATCATGGTTAGGTCATCGGCAAAGAGTAGATAAGAGAAACCAATGCCTCTATTGTGAAGAAAAATAGGGTCCTAGAGGTGTGTGTCCACCTGATGTAAGATTAAGCGGGAAAGCATTGCCATTGCCATAATGAAAATGTATGGGGAGAAAGGGCAGCCTTGCCTAATTCCTCTACTGGGAGTAAAGAAAGAGGTTTTTTCTCCATTTACTAGGACGGCAATCTGACTAGTACAAATACAGTTCATGGTGAGATTTTTAATTTTAGGAGGAAATTTAAAGTAAGAGAGGGTTAGGTTAATAAATGACCACTCCAATCTATCAAATGCTTTCTCTAGATCAAGTTTGAGAATCATGTACGCTTTTTTCCCTTACTTTTCCTGAATTGAGTCAAAATTTCTTGAATGATAATTGCATTATCGCAAGCCCTTCTTCCTTTCATGAAACTGGATTGGTAGGGAGAAATAATATCATCTAGGAAAGGCTGAATTCTATTAGATATGATTTTTGTAATAATTTTATAGATGGTGTTGCAAAGGGCTATGGGCCTGAATTTTTTTAGGTTATTTGCATTTGCTACCTTGGGGATTAAACATAGGTAGGAGACATTAATCTCCAGGGGGATTATGTTTGACTGGAAGATTTGAGTGCAAATGTTTATCACCGACTGACCTATAATATCCCAGTATCTTTGGTAGAAGAATGGATGTATCCCATCCGGCTCCGAAAATTTGAAGGGTTTGAATGAGAATGTGGCTTTGACTACCTCATCCTGGGATAAGTCAGCATCTAAAGTTTCAAGAGCGATTCTTGATGACCATTGTGGAATGTTTCTCACATCAGCTAAGTTAGTTCTACAATGATTAGTGGTGAAAACATCCCAAAAATATACAAGGGTGTGGACCAATAATTATCCTATTGCCTTGGTTATCTTTGAAGAAAGTGATTTTTTTTCTCCGTGCTTTATTAGAGGCAGAAAGATGAAAACATTTTGTGTTCGCATCACCTTCTTGAATCCAAGATATCCAAGACCTAAGTTTTCAATAATCATCCTCTAACTTGAGAATGTTGTTGTATTCTCTTATAAGTTTGGCTTCTAGATTTTGAAGGAAAGAGTTATAGTAATAATTTTCAGAAAGTTGTATACCCCTTACTAGCAAAGATTCTCCTTTTCCTCCCATGAATGTCACCAAAGTTTTTCTACTCCAACTTTTCATGTTAGACAGGAATTTACTAGAACCCTGGATATAATTTCTATTGAGCCAACTTTCTTTTACTAAGTTGATAAAATCAGGGTGGCGACACCAAAAGGTTTCAAGTCTAAAGGGTTTATCAAGTTGCCCTACCTTTTTAGGAGTGAGTTGAATTAACAAAGGGTTATGGTCAGAGTGGGTTTTGGGCAGGTGGGTAACTACCGCTTCCGGAAAAAGACTAATCCAATTCAAAAACTCTATCTAGTCTTTCCATTATTAGTCCCTTATTATTTTTTCTCTTGTTTGTCCAGGTAAATTTAGGGCCTTTGAAGCCTAGGTCTAAGAGATTACAAGCATTAATACACTGCCACAGTAAGTTAGTTCTATTATTATTAACCCGTCTCCCCCTAGCTTATCATGACATGTGAAGACATCATTGAAATCTCCCCCTAGTAACCAGGGTCCCTTAATGTGACCATGCATGTCTAATATATTATTCCATAATGCATTTCTAAAGTTAATATCGTTACTAGCATAAATAGAAGTAAAAACCCAGGATTTATGAGTCGAGATTACCTCAATCGTTGCACTAATCTCCTGATTCCTATGCATGAAGTTGTGTACATTTACCTTGGTGTGGTCCCAAAGGATCACCATACCACCCGATTGTCCTTCTGCTGGAATCTCTATCATGTCTGAGAAGCCAAACGGATTGAGAAGAGAGAGGTGACTATCCATCTTGGTCTCAAGAAGTGTGACCATGGTGGGATGGTGGGTATCAATTAAATCCCTAAAACTGATTCTAAAGTTCTCGTTGTTACCACCTCTTATGTTCCAGATAATAAAAGTATTAGACCTATTCATGTTGATGGTTGAGTTGTTGATGTCTCCATTTTCTCTAATCGTCCTCGCATAGACTGGATTTCTCCTTTGGAATGGGACAAAGATCATTGCTCGATTCCCTACCATTGGGTCTGTCGGTGGCCTTATGTCTATGGTGCACTTGTAAAGTGCCATTGGATAGTAGAGTATCTGCTTCTGTTCCTGCGTCTCCGCGAATAGAAATATATTTAGCTCGTCGAGGTTTGAATCCTCTTCCAGATTTGGAGGGATTAAGTTTACCGGGTCTATCTCTTCCTCCATGACATGATCCTGATTTTGGTTTTGGGTAGGAGGAGGTGGTTGCATGTTGTGTGCAGTGTGTGTATTTGATGTTTGAGGATGATCTACATGTGCATTCCAAGGAGTAAAGACCGGATTCAGATTGGTTACATACTCCGGAGTGAAGAAAGGGAGTTCCATCACTGGTGATGGGTTTTGGACTGGTATAAAGTGTTGTGGAAGATTCCAGTCTGCTCTCATTGCCTGAGTGATGTTGGCAGTCATGTTTGGTGCAATTGGGGTCAGGACATTGTTCAACCAAATTTGGTTGATGTAGTTGTTCATGGCTAAGCGGACACCCTCCAATATCAGTTGTGCCAAGTAGTGAGAGTTCTGTAGGGATATCACTGTCTCCCTCCCTTCTAGCATGATGTTGAAGGATATCACATGTCCTAGTAAACCCATCTCCACCCATGACATTGGTTGGTGATTTTGTGGTAGAGGAGGCTGAATGAGGATCCTTCGTGGTGCTTGGTGTTGGTTCTGCGTTGGGGGGGAGTTGTTGTTCACCATATTTGGAGTTATATGAACCCTTTGGAGTTGTATTAGACGGTAACATCTTCTTATAGAGATTAGAACTCTTGGCATTCTTGTCTGAGATTTGATGATTTATGAGGGGAAAGGCTTCAGGCGTTTGGGGAGTAGGGTATAGTTCTAGGTTTTTAATGATTGGGATAGTTTTTTGCATGTGTGTTGGTTGGTGTAGCGTATATTTATTTCTGATTTTTGGGTTCAAGGATTGGTCAATAATCACGTGGTGTAGGTGGTCTGCCATTTGTTCGTCTGGTGTATTATTACGTGTTTGATTTCCTGCATTTGTTAATGCATGGGGTTTATTATTATTGGGAAGGGGAGGGTCTGTCGTGGTATAGTTTGCTATATGTATCCTAGTGGGTGTATCCAGGTAGGGGGGGGTGTAATCGTTGGTTATTGGATGATTTAATGGGGCGTGGGATGATATGGGATCCTGGGGGGTGAGTAATTATTGGAGGGGTGTTTATGTTTGTCTGTGGGTCCCACTATTTTTTAATGTCTTTTTCTTTGTGAATTTTGTCATTATCCATAATAGCTTTCCTTGATTAGTAGGTTGATTTACTTGATTAAAAGAGAATTTATTTTTATAAGCAAATTTTTGGGTGGAGAGGAACTTACCAGATTTGGCCTCAAAAATTTTAACACTGATACCTTGGCCATGATGATTTTGTTGTCTGTCCCGCTGCTACTTCATAGAGGCCTTCTTCTTTCCTTTGTTGAAAGACACCGCCTTCCATCTGTCCTCCTGCAATTCTGTGCCAACTTGATTGGTAGAGACCTCCATCTTCTCGTCTGCCTTAGGTGACGATTCACTATTCAGCTGACATTGTTTTATTGGGCATTGTAGAGTCATATGTACTAAATGCCCACATCATTTGCAGAGCATATTCTCCCCCTCATAGTAAAATGTTGTTTATGTGAACCAATGAATATGTGAGGGATGACCGGTTTACCCAGTTGTAATTCCACGCATAGTCTTGCATATCTGCCTCTCAAGGCTGCTGATGTACAAACGTCCACTTTCAGTAGTCGACCTAAGGTGTTGCCTATTTTTTGTAAGATCAATCCATCGTAAAATTCTGTTGGAAGTTGAGGCAGTCGAACCCATATTGCAGTGTAGGCTTGTCTGGTTTGAGATGCCACAAAATTTGGTACCCAACGTTGTATAGATAGGAAGTGACTATAGATGAACTAGGGTCCCTTTTGTATTGAGTTAGTCATGTTTTCGTCTTTAGTAAACCTGACTACATAGTAGTCCTCACCCAGTTCGATTAGTGAGAAATTTTTAGTGGGTCTCCACATCTCTATTAATTTCTTTTTTAGTATATCATGTGCAATTTTCCTTCCTTGTAATTTAATGATGATTGAGTTTCTCCAAGGGTAGTAAATCCTTTGTTTTTCCTCCGTGGATATAGCGACTGAGAATTTGTTATTTATTTGTTGTATACCCTGGGAGTTTTCCTGGTCTAAATTCCCATCCTCCTCTATAATGGTTTGGTACGCTGTCGGGGGAGTTATGGATATATTATTGTTCATTTCTCTTTAGAGGAGTTTCTCTTTGAAGGAAGGTGCGTCAGTGTCCATGAGTGTTAACGAGGGGTTTATGTCTGGTGGTTTGGGAGGGGTGGTGGTGTGGTGGTGTAGGTTAGACATCAGTAGGACTTTCCTCACTTGGTGGGTCGCCGGAAATCGTGTGCTCGAGAGAGAAAAGCTCCCAAACTATTTCTTCTTTCTCTTTCTTCTTGCAGTTTCTACTTCTTTACTAGTGAAAAATGGATTCAAATGTGTATTTGTTTCTGATAAAGTTGTTGTAAGCAAGAATGAAATGTACGTTGGAAAAGGCTACCTCACGGATGGCCTTTTCAAACTCAATGTAATGGTTGTTGATACTATGAATAAAATTTCAGCTTCTTCTTATTTGTTGGAGTCAAATGATTTATGGCATATTCGTTTAGGACATGTCAATTATAAAACCTTGCGGAAGTTAATTAATTTAGAAGTATTGCCTAAATTCGAGTGTAATAAATCGAAATGTCAAATATGTGTTGAATCTAAGTTTGTAAAACATCCTTATAAGTCTGTTGAAAGGAATTCAAATCCTTTAGACTTAATTCATACTGACATTTGCGATATGAAGTCGACACCATCTCGAAGTGGGAAAAAGTATTTTATTACTTTTATTGATGATTGCACTCGATATTATTATGTTTATTTGCTTAATAGTAAGGATGAAGCAATTGAAGCATTTAAGCAATACAAGAATGAAGTAGAGAATCAATTGAATAAAAAGATCAAAATGATTAGAAGTGATAGAGGTGGAGATTATGAATCTCCGTTTGCAGAAATATATTCGGAATATGGAATTATCCATCAAACTACCGCACCTTACACACCTCAATCCAACGGAATTGCGGAAAGGAAAAATCATACATTAAAGAAAATGATGAATTCTTTATTAATAAGTTCCAGATTATCGCAGAGTTTGTGGGGGGAAGCTATCCTTACAGCTAACCGAATACTCAACAGAGTACCCCACAGCAAAACGCAATCTATTCCATATGAAAAATGGAAAGGTAGAAACCAAACTTGAAATATTTCAAAGTGTGGGGGTGTATAGCAAAGGTACAAGTTCATTTACCTAAAAGGGTAAATCGGACCAAAAACAGTAAATTGCGTTTTCATTGGATATACTACAAACAATAAAGCATGTCGATTTTTGGTCCATAAATCCGATAATCCCGAAATTCATGTTAATACGGTAATGGAATCAGATAATGTTGAATTCTTTGAAAGCATTTATTAGTATAAAACTGAATGCGAGTCGTTAAGTGAAAGACCTAAACGACCTCGGGAAGAACCAAAGGAAAATACTCCAAGTGTAGAAGATCCAAGGCGTAGCAAACGTCAAAGAACATCTACTTCCTTTGGACCAGATTTTGTGACATTCTTGCTTGAAAATGATCCTCAAACTTTTAAAGCAGCTATGTCGTCTTCTGATTCAGCATTTTGGAAAGAGGCAGTCAATAGTGAGATTCAATCAATTTTGGATAACCATACATGGGAATTGGTTGATCTTCCTCCTGGAAATAAGTCTTTAGGTTCAAAATGGATCTTTAAACGGAAAATGAGAGTTGATGGCACTATTGACAAATATAAAGCAAGACTTGTTGTCAAAGGTTATAGACAAAAGGAAGGCCTTGATTACTTTGACACTTACTCGCCAGTAACGAGGATAACATCTATTAGGATGTTAGTGGTATTAGCGGCCGTGTATGGTTTTGAAATCCATCAAATGGATGTTAAAACAACTTTCTTAAATGGAGAATTGGAGGAAGAGATTTACATGGAACAACCTGAGGGTTTTGTGGTTCCTGGTAAAGAAAAGAAAGTGTGCAAACTTGTTAAGTCGCTTTATGGACTTAAACAAGCACCCAAACTTGTTAAGTCGCTTTTGCTATCAAGTTTAGGTCATCGGCGAAAAGTAGATAAGAGAAACCAATGCCTCTATTGTGAAGAAAAATAGGGTCCCAGAGGTGTGTGTCCACCTGATGTAAGATTAAGCGGGAAAGCATTTCCATTGCAATAATGAAAATGTATGGGGAGAAAGGACAGCCTTGCCTAATTCCTCTGCTGGGAGTAAAGAAAGAGGTTTTTTCTCCATTTACTAGGACGGCAATCTGACTAGTACAAATACAGTTCATGATGAGATTTTTAATTTTAGGAGGAAATTTAAAGTAAGAGAGGGTTAGGTAAATAAATGACCACTCCAATCTATCAAATGCTTTCTCTAGATCAAGTTTGAGAATCATGTACGCTTTTTTCCCCTTACTTTTCCTGAATTGAGTCAAAATTTCTTGCATGATAATTGCATTATCGCAAGCCCTTATTCCTTTCATGAAACTGGATTGGTAGGGGGAAATAATATCATATAGGAAAGGCTGGATTCTATTAGCAATGATTTTTGTAATAATTTTATAGATGGTGTTGCAAAGGGATATGGGCCTGAATTTTTTTAGGTTATTTGCATTTGCTACCTTAGGGATTAAACATAGGTAGGAGACATTAATCTCCTGGGGATTATGTTTGACTGGAAGATTTGAGTGCAAATGTTTATCACCGACTGACCTATAATATCCCAGTATCTTTGGTAGAAGAATGGATGTATCCCATCCGGCTCCGGAGATTTGAAGGGTTTGAATGAGAATGTGGCTTTGACTACCTCATCCTGGGATAAGTCAGCATCTAGAGTTTCAAGAGGGATTCTTGATGACCATTGTGGAATGTTTCTCACATTAGCTAAGTTAGTTCTACAATTATTAGTGGTGAAAACATCCCGAAAATATACAAGGGTGTGGACCAATAATTATCCAATTGCCTTGGCTATCTTTGAAGAAAGTGATTTTGTTTCTCCGTGCTTTATTAGAGGCAGAAAGATGAAAAAATTTTGTGTTCGCATCACCTTCTTGAATCCAAGATATCCTAGACCTAAGTTTCTAATAATCATCCTCTAACTTGAGAATGTCGTTGTATTCTCTTATAGGTTTGGCTTCTAGATTTTGAAGGAAAGAGTTCTAGTAATAATTTTCAGAAAGTTGTATACCCCTTACTCTAGCCAAGATTCTCCTTTTCCTCTCATGAATGTCACAAAAGTTTTTCTACTCCAATTTTTTATGTTAGACAAGAATTTACTAGAACCCTGGATATAATTTCTATTGAGCCAACTTTCTTTTACTAAGCTGATAAAATCAGGGTGGCAACACTAAAAGGTTTCAAGTCTAAAGGGTTTATCAAGTTTCCCTACCTTTTTAGGAGTGAGTTGAATTAACAAAAGGTTATGGTCAGAGTGGGTTCTGGGCAGGTGGGTAACTACCGCTTCCAGAAAAAGATTAATCCAATTCAAAAACTCTATCTAGTCTTTCCATTATTAGTCCCTTATTATTTTTTCTCTTGTTTGTCCAGGTAAATTTAGGGCCTTTGAAGCCTAGGTCTAAGAGATTACAAGCATTAATACACTGCCACAGTAAGTTAGTTCTATTATTATTAATCCGTCTCCCGCTAGCTTATCATGACATGTGAAGACATCGTTGAAATCTCCCCCTAGTAGCCAGGGTCCCTTAATGTGACCATGCATGTCTAATATATTATTCCATAATGCATTTCTAAGGTTAATACCGTTACTAGCATAAATAGAAGTAAAAAACCAGGATTTATGAGTCGAGATTACCTCAATCGTTGCACTAATCTCCTGATTCCTACGCCTGAAGTTGTGTACATTTACCTTGGCGTGGTCCTAAAGGATCACCATACCACCCGATTGTCCTTCTGTCGGAATCTCTATCATGTCTGAGAAGCCAAACGGATTGAGAAGAGAGAGGTGACTATCCTTCTTGGTCTCAAGAAGTGTGACCATGGTGGTACGGTGGGTATCAATTAAATCCCTAAAACTGATTCTAAAGTTCTCCATGTTACCACCTCTTATGTTCCATATAATAAAAGTATTAGACCTATTCATGTTGATGGTTGAGTTTTTGATGTCTCCATTTTCTCTAATCATCCTCGCATAGACTGGATTTCTCCTTCGGAATGGGACAAGGATCATTGCTCGATTCCCTACCGTTGGGTTTGTCAGTGGCCTTATGTCTATGGTGCACTTGTAAAGTGCCATTGGATAGTAGAGTATCTGCTTCTATTCCTGCGTCTCCGCGAATAGAAATATCTTTAGATCGTCGAGGTTTGAATCCTCTTCCATATTTGGAGGGATTAAGTTTACCGGGTCTATCTCTTCCTCCCTAACATGATCTTGATTTTGGTTTTGGGTGGGAGGAGGTGGTTGCATGTTGTGTGCAGTGTGTGCATTTGATGTTTGAGGATGATCTACATGTGCATTCCAAGGAGTAAAGACCGGATTCAGATTGGTTACAAACTCCGGAGTGAAGAAAGGGAGTTCCATCACTGGTGATGGGTTTTGGACTGGTATAAAGTGTTGTGGAAGATTCCAGTCTGCTCTCATTGCCTGAGTGATGTTGGCAGTCATGTTTGGTGCAATTGGGGTCAAGAAATTGTTCAACCAAATTTGGTTGATGTAGTTGTTCATGGCTAAGCGGACACCATCCAATATCAGTTGTGCCAAGTAGTGAGAGTTCTGTAGGGATATCACTGTCTCCCTCCCTTCTAGCATGATGTTGAAGGATATCGCATGTCCTAGTAAACCCATCTCCACCCATGACATTGGTTGGTGATTTTGTGGTAGAGGAGGCTGAATGAGGATCCTTCGTGGTGCTTGGTGTTGGTTCTGCGTTGGGGGGGAGTTGTTGTTCACCATATTTGGAGTTATATGAATCCTTTGGAGTTGTGTTAGACGGTAACATCTTCTTACAGAGATTAGAACTCTTGGCATTCTTGTCTGAGATTTGATGATTTATGAGGGGAAAGGTTTCAGGCGTTTGGGGAGTAGGGTATAGTTCTAGGTTTTTAATGATTGGGATAGTTTTTTGCATGTGTGTTGGTTGGTGTAGTGTATATTTATTTCTGATTTTTGGGTTCAAGGATTGGTCAATAACCACGTGGTATAGGTGGTCTGCCATTTGTTCGTCTGGTGTATTATTACGTGTTTGATTTCCTGCATGTTTAAATGCATGGGGTTTATTATTATTGGGAAGGGGAGGGTCTGTCGTGGTATAGTTTGCTATATGTATCCTAGTGGGTGTATCCAGGTAGGGTGGGGTGTAATCGTTGGTTATTGGATGATTTAATGGGGCGTGGGATGATATGGGATCCTGGGGGGTGAGTAATTATTGGAGGGGTGTTTATGTTTGTCTGTGGGTCCCACTATTTTTTAATGTCTTTTTCTTTGTGAATTTTGTCATTATCCATAATAAATATCTTTCCTTGATTAGTAGGTTGATTTACTTGATTAAAGAGAATTTATTTTTTATAAGCAAATTTTTGGGTGGAGAGGAACTTACCAGATTTGGCCTCAAAAAACTTTTAACACTGATACCTTGGCCATGATGATTTTGTTGTATGTCCCGTTGCTGCTTCATAGAGGCCGTCTTCTTTCCTTTGTTGAAAGACATCGCCTTCCATCCGTCCTCCTGCAATTCTGTGCCAACTTGATTGGTAGAGACCTCCATCTTCTCGTCTGCCTTAGGTGACGATTCACTATTCAGCTGACATTGTTTTATTGGGCATTGTAGAGTCATATGGACTAAATGCCCACATCATTTGCAGAGCATATTCTCCCCCTCATAGTAAATATGTTGTTTAAGTGAACCAATGAATATGTGAGGGATGACCGGTTTACCCAGTTGTAATTCCACGCATACTCTTGCATATCTGCCTCTCAAGGCTGCTGATGTACAAGTGTCCACTTTCAGTAGTCGACCTAAGGTGTTGCCTATGTTTTGTAAGATCAATCCATCGTAAAATTCTGTTGGAAGTTGAGGCAGTCGAACCCATATTGCAGTGTAGGCTTGTCTGGTTTGAGATGCCACAAAATTTGGTCCCCAACGTTGTACAGATAGGAAGTGATTATAGATGAACTAGGGTCCCTTTTGTATTGAGTTAGTCATGTTTTCGTCTTTAGTAAACCTGACTACATAGTAGTCCTCACCCAAATCGATTAGTGAGAATTTTTTAGTGGGTCTCCACATCTCTATTAATTTCTTTTTTAGTATATCATGTGCAATTTTCCTTCCTTGTAATTTAATGATGATTGAGTTTCTCCAAGGGTAGTAAATCCTTTGTTTTTCCTCTGTGGATATAGCGACTAAGAATTTGTTATTTATTTGTTGTATACCCTGGGAGTTTTCCTGGTCTAAATTCCCATCCTCCTCTATAATGGTTTGGTACACTGCCGGGGGAGTTATGGATATATGATTGTTCATTTCTCTTGAGAAGAGTTTCTCTTTGAAGGAAGGTGCGTCAGTGTCCATGAGTGTTAACGAGGGGTTTATGTCTGGTGGTTTGGGAGGGGTGGTGGTGTGGTGGTGTAGGTTAGACATCAGTAGGAGTTTCCTCACTTGGTGGGTCACCGGAAATCGTGTGCTCGAGAGAGAAAAGCTCCCAAACTATTTCTTCTTTCTCTTTCTTCTTGCAGTTTCTACTTCTTTACTAGTGAAAAATGGATTCAAATGTGTATTTGTTTCTGATAAAGTTGTTGTAAGCAAGAATGAAATGTACGTTGGAAAAGGCTACCTCA
>ML425100.1:48616-80370 GCA_005239525.1 Nicotiana knightiana
GATTACACGTTTAGGAATCACCTATGTGAGTGTGAAGTGTAAGCCGCTTCAAGGGGAATGAAAGTAAAGGCCCATTCTCTAAGCACTCATGAAACCAGGCGGTGTTCATGGCTAAAACGAACACAACCGTGAGAACCATAGATGGTTAAGGATTGATTGTGTGGCTTATGTTGTCTAGGTATACAACAAAGCTCGACAGTTCAAAGATATCAAAACTACCGATTGACCGAGTATATCCGATATAAGTTCACTACGAAAAGTTCAAAGGGAAACCTACTTATCCAGATGCAATTAATTCTTGCATGTAAAACACACACACGTCCATGCATTCCTTTATTTTATAGTCATTCTCCATTCATGTGGGGGATTGTTGGTCTTTAAGCTTAGTCTAGCTTAATTTTAAGCTTGGAGTAGCTTAAAGAGAGTGAATAGAAAATGATGGGAAAAGAATGGAGGGAAGTGAAATTTTGAATTAGTGCATTTTGTCCCTCATTGGAAGAAGGAAAGAAAATCTATGTGTATATAAAGAGAAGCTCTTCTTCAAATCCGGAATGACCCGTGACCCGTTCCAGTCCGACCCGTTTTCTTTTCCGGATTATTTTAAATCCGTTTTAAATTTTTCGCAATATTCTTACCTGTTCAAAACAGCTATGGCTGTTCTGAAAGGATTCACACCTTTTCCAACAGTTATGGTTGTTCTGCAGGTTGCAAACCTTTTCAGAACTAGTACTAAATTGGCTATAAATATAACTTGAATCCCAGAATTTTTACTTACTAAATTTTCTGATCTTCTTCTTCTGCACAAAATATTCCAGTGTATTTTACAGCCTTCGAGTGGTTCGTTGTTCACTGGCGTTTTTGATACCAACACTCCGGTGAGTTAAATCGTTCTATCCTTGGAGGATATATTCCAACACCTCAGGTACTTGAGGGGAATAATTTCCTTAAGGACACACTGTATATTCAGTGGGCTCGGTTTATTCTTATATTATTTTTCCATAGAAAAGCTAAGGACACCTGGACAAGCGCGCCCGCGCTCAGCACGCGCTAGTGGTCGTGCTAGTCAGGTTTCTCGTTGTCCCTGGTAAATTTCACTAGCGCGGTCGCGCTAATCCTGCGCTAAAGCCCGCGCTAGTGAGATTTCGCATTGTTTCTGTATTTACAGAAAATTTATTGTTTTATTTTACAGTAATACAAATTACTAACAAATACTACTGCAAAAATCGCACAGTTTCAATATTATCATGAAATATCATTCTTTCCAAAACGTAATGTTCTTTTTCCTCGACTTTTTGGTTTAAGACATTTTATCAATTATTATGCATAGACTCCTCATAAGTTCAAACTAGAGCCCATTTAGACATAGAATATTTTTACTTTTTTTCGAAAAATTTTCATTTTTTTCGAAATTAGTTTCTTGCCATAAAATTTTTAATTCTTACCTGAAGATGAATTTTGGAATTTTTCGAAAATTTGAAAAACTTTAAAAAATTGTTTTTCAAAATTTTCCCTTAGATCACTCACAAAATTTCAAAAATAACTCAAAATTATATTCATGTCCAAATATAATTCTAATTTTCAAATACTATTTTTACTTGTACAAAAATTTCACGTTTTTTTTAGAATTTTACAGTTAGTTATGTCCAAACACCCACTAAAACAGTCCAAATTAGTTTAAAGGTGTAAAAGCCAAAAAACATTGTGGAATGGAATTTCTTCCCTTATCTAGATTATTCTAGATAAGCGGCGCTTTCCCAATGTAAGAAAGAAAATAAATGCAAGAAAAACTGATATCTTAAAGAATTTTAATACAAACTTTTTTTACTATATCAATTCGTTTTACCCTTTGACAGGTTAATTATTATTTCTATTATGTTTATCAATTGGTATTTTAGTACAAAATTTTACCTATAAATACCAGATAAATGATCTGATTTTATAAATAACTCTTGCACTGGAAAACACATTTTTACAAGAGCATAATCAGGAGATTATTAGGAATCCGGCCTTTTGGGATAATTAGGAATCTCTGCATCAAGATAAAAGGATATAATATTTAATTGCATAAAAAAGGATATAATATTTAATTGCATATCAAATATAAGATTATTTTATTAATGTGAAAGCCCTCTTTTAATAAGAGTTATGCACGATTATTAACTTATTAAATCCCATTCAGTTTCATCTATGCATCCGCCATTACATCTAGCTCATACAGTCAAATTTCTCTATAACAATTTTGTTAGTTTCAATTTTATATACTATTATAGTGAAGTATTATTATATACAATAAATTAGTTCCAAAGAGAACTCGACAATTATAGTGAAGTACTATTATACAAAACTATTTTATACAGGTCTAACTATATACCTATAAACATATTAGTAGTAGTGTTTAAATAGAATTAGAGTAATAATAAGTCAATGGCTATCTAGAAGCACCCCAGTAGAGAACGCTGACTTCAATTAACCCTTACAAACACATACTTTATGTTTTATTTGTAATTAATAACAATTAAAAATTTAAAGCGTAATTAACCCTTAAATACACATACCTTATGTTTTATTTTTAATTAATAACAATTAAAATTTTAAAGTGCAACCCAGTCAACTTTTGAATGAGAGAGGTAAATGAAAATCATCGCGCCCTTTCGAGGAAATAGTCATGAAAAATTGGGTCCGTATATTCAAGATGGAATGTCTTCCTTCCACCTTAAACGTATGCTATTTAAATTGACAAATAGGAAACTGAACATTAAAAATTAAAACTTACAATGTGGAAACTAAGCCAAATCATATTCAATACGATAATTGGCTTGCCTTTTTTTTTTTTAATTTGAAACTGGATAAATGTTCATCCATCACATATACAAAATTGTCCACATTTTTTAATATTAAATAGTTGTGAATACCTAATTTTTGCATGCTTTTAATACTAGTATTTGGATGATTTTAATTGTATGTACATTTTTATTTGCATTTCTTTATTAAAAATATCAAAAATATTTTTTACCTTTTATTTGTATATATTAGTTTGCATCTTTAAATTATATATATCCCAAAGAGATTTTCCTTTTTGATTGTATATTTGTTCTAGGACTAAATAAGATGATTAAGGATTAAGGAATTGGGCTAGTGTATTTCAATTAAAATCGAGCCAAATTTGCCCAACACTTGAGCCCAATTCGGCCATGCCCGGTCCATTAAGTGGCTGGCCAAGAAAGAGCTCAAAACGANTCAACCTCCTCTCCATGAATCCAAACATCAAAACTTTCAAAAAAAAACCCAAATCCGTAAATCTAGGCCAAATTTGAAGCCCTAGCCGCTCAATTTTTCCTCAAATTAATAACATACCAGTCATCCTCACCACACAAGCCTCACATATTCGTGTATACCTCTACGAGATCTACATTTCCCCTTTAATTTCACCCCCAAAAAATCGCACCACCACCGTAGACCACCCCACTGCTCGCCGCCTCTGCTTCTCCGTCCTTTTTTTCTTTCTTTTTCGACCAAAGGCACTTGTTTCCTTTTGGTAAGACGTCGGAATCTATCGGTTTAGCGTCTGCCAAAAAGAAACATGCGTCTCGGGGTCGTACAGCCACCACTTGGCATCCTCGGCATCATCTCATTGCTCGATTCGACGTCGAATGTCCCGGAGTTTGGTATAAGCTCACACCCTAATCTTTTCCCCCTTTTTTCGTAATTCCTGGGTTTTTTTTCATTAAGTTTAGATTTAGTTTAATTTTCTGTTTTCAATTGATTGTTAATTCTTGATCGTTAGTTCGTGTTTACTTACATCAACATTCTTTAATGTTGATCGTTACTTAATACTTTCGAATCATGTACTTAGTCGTTTGTTTAGGTTGCTATTAATAGTTGTTCGATAGCTTATAAATGTTCAATTAAGTTGTATTTTAGGCAGTGTTTCCTAATTTCAATCGTCTACTATGGGTTCTCATAAACTGACAGGTTATAGTTTAGTTCGTTTGGATACTTAGTTCAATTGCAATTGAAGTCTTGTTTCTACTTTGCCAATACATAGTTAGTCTGAGTTTGAGTGGTTTAGCTTGAATTTCAGTCTTGATAAAAGCTGAATACTTGAGTATAGGGTAATTGTTTGGCATCCTTTTACTGTTCAAAACTTGTTAGAGTACAATACTCTAAATTTCTGTTTATAGTTGGTAAAATAGACTGTCTTTGGACAGACTTTTTGACCAAAAAATTGTCCTTTGAATAGTATTGGACAGATTTTTGGTGAAAAATCTATCCTTTGGACAGATTTTTATCATGAAGGTCTTGCTCCTTCCCCTATAAAACACCCAACACTCTATCACACATGCTGAACATCTTTACATATCCTTACTCAATGAAAAAGGAACACTACTCGAAAGCAAAAAAAAAATATCAACTTAACATCTTTAGTAAGTTGAAAAGAAACCTGAAACTCGTAAGCTTTGTGAGTCGATTCTTAAGTGTAAAACCTTTAAGAAAGTAGAGGAATCTTGTAAAAAATTCCATAGTGACTCATTGTTGGTTTCAATTACTTTGTTGGTCATCTCTAGTTCATTTTCTTTGGTTTAAGAGCTGCTGGTTGTTGATGTTGTTGCTGTTGATTTCTGTTATTTGATCCATTGCTGATACTTATGTTTCTACTACCAGGTATTCCTTTTAAGTGTTGCTGTAATTTCATAATGCAAGTGAAGAAATTTGAGTTCCTCAGTTTATTTTGTTGCCATGAAAATATTTTGCTCAGAGTGTTCTAAACATGCTTTAAAGACTACTGGAATAAAAGGCGAATGTTTGAGTTATGATTATGTACAACAACATTGAATGGAAGAATAAAGCCATATGTATATTAGTTACATAATGTGCATCTGTTTGAGACAGTATGTTATGTGTTTAGCTTTCTATTTACTGTCGCGTAATCATTGAAAGGATGACGTATCTTACATTGTTCATATTAAGTTCCTTGATAAGGATGACATTAAAGATGATGATTGGGGTTGTCTGATTGATTCAACATAATTAGGCAAGAACAAATTGATTAGTTCACGATTACTAAGGTTTAAAGATCTGACTATCATGAGTCCAATTTGATGTCAAGTTTTAAAAAGAGACCATTATGTTCTTGTATAAATAGCTTCTTGATTAACTTTTATGTAATGATTTTTGCTTTTGGTTCATGTCCGTACACATTAAGACTATATGTTCAATGCTATGAGATATGGTAGTGTGGGTATTGATTTATTGTTACAAGCATGTCATAATGTTTCACAGGTAAAAACATAATTAACTTAGTATAGTTGTAGTCACGCATGAAGTATGATGAGACAAAAAGTGACTCTTGTTTAATGTTGGACTACTAGGTCGTTTAAACCTTAAGAGAAGAGAAAAATGGTCCATAGGTAATGAAACAATGTGTTGGCCTAATTTTATTGTCAAATATTTTCAATAACAATTAGTTTTTTTTTATAACTGAATAACCTAACTTAATAGTCAATTTAAACGCTAGGCAATTAGTAGGCGCGCTTTAACTTCACGGAATCGCTTGCGTAGCGTGATGTTTAATATTAAATAAGTTAATTCAACAATGTCATTTGATACTCTTTAGTTTTTAGTTAATTTTCAATTTAATAATAATTTGCTAAAATTACGGATTCGCTTGCGTAGCGTGATAGTTAATTTTTAATTAATTTCTTTAAATGTAGTAACTTTTTTTTTTCAAAAGTAATAACATACTAATAATCTTCGTCATAACTGCGGATTTGCTTGTGTAGCGCTGTTATGATAAAATTAATAAATTTCGTCTCGATCACGCATTCGCTTGCGAAGCGTGATTATGACAATGTAATTTATCCAAAATCATTTTCCTTGACAATTCTAATAATCAAGAAGTAAAAGCGGACAAGTAAAACACAGAAACTAATAAAGCGCAATCTATTCAGAATTAATTCAAGCCAAGTTTAAGTCAATAAAGCGACCGTGCTAGTACCACGGGACTCGAGGTGTGCCTTACACCTTCTCCCCGGTCAACAGAATTCCTTACCCGGACTTTATTTTCGCAGATCAATAATAAAAGAGTCAAATCTTCCTTTGAATAGGGATTCAAACAAAAGGTGACTTGGAACACCCAAAAATCAATTCCAAGTGGCGACTCTGAACAATAAAATAATCTCTATTTCAAAATTATCACTTCAATTGGAAAAACCCTTTAAACCACAACAATCCATAATACGCATAACACATATCTTTTAGGGGTTAGAAAAGGGGTGTGACAGCTCTGGCGACTCTACTAGGGAACGAACCCAGAATCTCTGGTTGTACATGTTGACTTTTTATTTGACTTCATTAATTTTGTATATATTGTGATTTATTTATGCCTAATGTGCTACTTGTTCGCTTTTTACGGCATTGTTATTGTTGAACTGTACATATAAACTGTCTTCTCACGCACTCCCTCTGAGTCTTCTTGAAACTAAAAATTGGGCATTTGCTTGACATAGCCCACTCTATTTGAGATTGCCGAGGTGCTTGTCACCCGGTGAAGGATTTTAGTCACACATGTTTTAGGCGGGGGGCACCACCAGTTAAGCCAGAAAGCAATGCTACCGGTATACTGACCCTCCTCGGCTCGAGTTGTCCGCTCGAGTAAGCTAGTCTAGAATACATTATCCACTAGGATTTAAACCTAGAAGAACAAACCTCATGCCGGATATCCCTAGTAGGTTCGCTTTATTTGCATCACGTGCATTTAACTTAGCAAAACTCGACACAGGGGTCGGGTCCGTATAAATTAGGTATCCTCTTTGAGACCATCATGTCCACTTATGTGCTACTTGTTACCTCATTTGGAAGGCTTGCTTGCGTTGTTGACCGGCTTTAGAAAATAATTGAGCGGAATTATAAAAAAGAAAAAAAAATCATTCTCCTAGTTTAGTATAAATAATATTTTTTTTACTAATATTTTATTTTGTAGTCTGGCGTGAGGTGTAAAGATAAATATTCATAAAATTCAAAAGAGAATACTCAGTTTCACTGAACTACGCAGGTTTGATTCTCATCGGATGTGAGATGCGTAGGCAACCTTTATCGGGTCCAACCCACAATTTTCAAAAAAATCAAAAATATTTCCTTTACTTCCTTCGGTAGAAAGTCTTTCTTTTAGAAAATAATTTTTAAAAAAATTCAAAAAAACTATTTTCCTTTACTTCCTTCTTTATGAAAGTTTTTCTTTTGGACCCCAATTTTCCAAAATCCATAAATATTTTGTTTTACTTCATACTTTAGAAAAGTCTCTCTTTGAGTCCCCAGTTTATTTTTTTTTTTTAATCCAAATTTTTTTTTCTTTTAATTTCTTCTAAAAATCCAAAAAAACATTTTCATTATTCTTTAGAATTTTATTTTCTTTTTTTTCTTTCGAAAGTTGAAAAGAAAATTCAAGATTCAAAAAAAATTTCTTTAGAAGTCTTTCTTTCATAATTTTAACATAAAATTCCAAAAATCCAAAATATTTTTTCTTTCAAAATTCACCGAAAAAAAGAATGAAAAAAAAAAATCGAAATCAAAAATATTTTCTTTCTCCTTTATAGTCTTTCTTTCAAAAATTAAAAACGAAAGAATTCAAAATTCAAAAAAAAAGAGTTAGTTTATTTCCTTTATTCCTGATCTTCCCGATCTACGCAAGATCTGATTCATTTTCTCACATGATACGTAGGCAACTACCATCTGGTTCAGCCCACATTTTTCAAAAAAAAAGTGCTTAAAATTCCAAATGTGCATAAAAATTTCCTGAAAAAATGCTATTTTTATCTGGTTATATATGCCGAGACATCCTTTGAACCTCTCTCGGGAGTACCGAAAGGCCGTTTTCGTTAAAGTAGCCATTTGTTTATTTTGCCTATTTTTTATTATTATTTTTGTCTCCATGCTTAGCCATTTTTACCGAGAAATTCTTTAAGCCTTTTGTGAAAGAATCAAAAGGCCTTTTTATAATAATAGTCATTTCCCTACTTTTGGTGTCTGCTAATTTCAAAAATAGTAAATAGATCGAGTCCTAAATGGCGTTTTTCTTTTTTAAATAAAAAGGAATAATCATAATTTCATATAGCTTAGGAAAGTCCTGACCCCTTTTTAGCCCTAATACGTTTGTGGTCTCTTAGTCAGTAAGCTTAAGGTGGTTGGTTTGTGGTGAAACTGGCAACACATCATTATTTTACCAGATCTAAAAGGAAGGTATCGATGGCTAATAATGATGAAATCGAGTTGGTCAGTGACGAACCCCATGGTCAGTCAGTTGACCAAGAGTCGGAGGAAGTAAGAAGATTAAAACAACAACTGGCTGATGTATATCAGGCTTGGGTCTCCGGTCAGCCTCCACCTCAGGTTCCCTCAGAAGGAACTTCTACTGTACCCCTGGCTACTCAACCACCGCCCCATGCAACGAGATATCACATTCTACCACCAGGATATGTGCCAAACTACAGCTTCCATGCCGCTCCTGGAACCTCTAATGTGCGACCTCCAGCCGCACCGGTCAGGAACAACCCTCTTGTCGTGTCTGGCGCACCGGTATATACAATCCCGCCACCACCTCCTGTGGTGAGGCCAAACAATGAGCTACCATCCCATGCTTGTGATGGCCAATACTACTCTCCAAATATGGCTTTCAGGGTCTCGACTCCATACAACCAGACTCCTCAGTACGAGTCCCGGGTGGAAAATGAAAAGCATGCCCAGACAGTTGAGCCAGATGAGATGGCCAGGAAGATGATAAGTCTTGAACAAAACATAAAGAACATAAAAGGACTAGGTGGTCACAAAAGTGTATCTTTCAATGATCTATGCATGTTCTCTCACATCCATTTTCCCCCAGGGTTCAAGACCCCAAAAGTTGAGAAGTATGATGGACACAGCGACCCCATCGCCCACTTGAAAAGGTACTGCAACCAGCTGAGGGGTGCAGGTGGAAAAGAAGAATTGTTGATGGCTTATTTTGGGGAAAGTCTTGCAGGGGTAGCCTCAGAATGGTTCATCGACTAAGATATCTCTCACTGGCATGTCTGGGACAACATGGCTCAGGCCTTCATCAAGCAATTCCAGTACAACATAGATATTGCACCAGATCGCAATTCCTTGTCCAATATGAAGAAGAAGCCAACTAAAAGCTTTAGGGAGTATGCAATCAAGTGGAGGGAGCAAGCGGCTAGAGTCAAGACACATATGCACAACCATGCGTTTATCGCTATTTTTATGGAGGCTCAAGAGCCTGATACTTTCAGAACATGATGTCCGCGATGGGTAGACCTTTTGCAGAAGCAATCAAAATAGGGGAAATGGTCTAAATGGCCTCAAGACTGGCAGAATTGTAAGTCAAGCTGCTCTCAAAGCCACTACTCAAGCTATCCAATATGGGTCAGGAATTTTCGCAAATAAAAAGAAGAGAGATGAGGGCTCCACGATGACTTTTCGATCCAGGGAAGTTTAAAGGGGGGCACCGCACCCTTATGTGCAAGTTCAGCAGGGGCAATCCAGCTACCCTCAACATTATTATCCTCCGCCAATTCCTCAATACTCTATGGGCCCACCATATTACACAGTATTCAATGCTCAGTCTTATGCTCGGCCTCCCAATCAGCAAGTACGGGCACCAGCTCCAAGGATCCCCCGACCTCAGCAGCAAAATTTTTGGGCACCCTACAATGCTCGTCCCAAGCAGGATTATGGTCGAGAACAAAGGCTGCTAGAAAAATTCACCCCATTAGCTGAATCATACTCTAGTTTATTCCAGAAGCTGAAGCGAATATGCGTGATTGGACCCATCGCTCCCCACCATATGCATCCTGATTCACATGGATTTCAAGCAAATTCTAGATGTGAATATCATTCAGGGGCCCCGGGGCATAACACTGATGATTGTGGTGACAAATGACGAGGACCCCCCTAATGTGACAAACAACCCTTTGCCAGTACACAATGATGTTCACTTTGTGGGAATGATTGGACGAGATCAAGAATACAAGCTGGTTGGTCGAGTAGAAATGACATCAGGAGCAATTCAAGAAGGAACGGGTCTAAAAGTAAGTCCAAGCCGAGATGTGCCATTAATTGTGAAAGGCACCTAGAGCTCAGAGAAGGCAACTTTATCTATTCCAAAAATATCGAGGTTGGAAGTTCGCTCCAATGTTCCAAGCCCAAGGTTATATATCCTTGGAGGCCACCCCATCACAAGGCAGAACCAGGGCGGTATGAAGGGTATAACTGAGCCGATCATAATCAAACTTGCCGTGCAACCCCCTATGACAAACACGAAGGCCATTCCTTATAACTACAACAAAATTGTGATGACTTACAAAGGCAAGGAAATCATAGAAGAAGTGGGGGGAAACTGGAGGTCTGACTCGATCGGGAAGGTGTTACTCTCCAGAAGAGTTGAGGAAGGCCAAGAAAATCAGAGAAGGCCAATTGCCAATAAAGAAACCAGTCACTGAAGAAGANGTAATCAAGATCCTGAACAAGGCATATGTTTCAGAGAAGACCACAGTGAATCAGTTAGAGAAGATGGCTAATAGATTTTTTGAGGTGAACAGAATCACCTTTACTGATGATGAACTCCCCGAAGAAGGAGTCGGGAACAACAGGGCTTTGCACTTGACTGTTAAATATGAGGGGCACTACGTGAAGCGAGTCATGGTTGATGGAGGCTCGAGCGTAGATGTATGTCGTCTCTCCACCTTGCAAAGCATGAATATAAATACAAACAGAATCTGACCCAGCAATGTTCGTATCCGCGCTTTTGATGGATCATCGAGAGATACCATTGGGGAGATCAACCTCACCATGATGATTGGGCCGGTTGACTTCGAAATTGTCTTCCAAGTAGTGGACATGGACACTTCTTATAACTTTCTTCTTGGAAGGCCATGGATCCATACGGCCCGAGCTGTGCCATCCACTTTGCATCAGATGCTCAAATTCGAACATGACAGGCAAGAAATTATTGTTCATGGGGAAGACGAGTCGTCCGATTATAAAGACCCGTTAATCCCCTGTATTGAGGCCAAGGAAGGGTACGAATCCATTGTCTACCAGGCTTTTGAAGTAGTTGCTGCGGACCATGTCGAGGAAGGAAGGCCCATTCTTCATCCTCGTCTCTCCGCCACATCTGTAATGGTAGCAGCACTCATGCTGAGACAAGGTTATGAGCCAGGAAAAGGCTTGGGGGCATCATTGCAAGGAATTTCGGAGCCCATTTCTCCGTTCAGTAACCAGGGTAATTTTGGTTTAGGCTTCAGGCCGACACAAGAAGACAAAGACAAAGCCAAACACCGCAAAAAGCATGGATGGGTCTTGCAATCACCTATCCCTCACATTTTCTACATTTTTGTCAAGCCACAAAGATGAAATTTTCCATAGATTCAGCCAGATGTTTTCTGAAGTGAATATGATCCAGTCTGGTGAAGGCACTGGTCATGCTGATGTGCAAATAATTAGCCCACATACCATGCTCAACAATTGGGAAGCAACTCCTCTCCCCACAAGGAAGGAGTATTGGTAGTTTGCTTTTGCAGCTTCTTTTTGTATTTTGGGTTACTTTCAGGGTTGTAATCCAAACATCTCAGTATGATTGTGTTGTTTGATGTTAACCCTTCTATCCTTTCGAATTCAATGAAATGCAGTTCAGTTTCGTATTAAATTTTGTATCTTTTCCTTTTCCTAATTCAGTCATTTTGTTTCCATTTCTGTTTCGTTGTCGGCTTTAATAACATGACATGCATGCGGAATTCACGCCCATATCTTAAAAAGCTGTCTAATTTCGAAATAATGCATCAAGAGGCTGAATATGACGAAGATGAGGCTGTTGAGAAAATAACAAGAGAGTTGGAACAATTTGAAAATAAGCCTAAGCCCAACCTCAATGAAACTGAGTCCATTAATATCGGAGGTCACGAAGAAGTTAGAGAAACAAAGATAAGCCTTCACACTGAACAAAAAACAGAGATTCCTTGATTCAACTTTTATTTGAATACAGAGACGTGTTTGCTTGGTCTTATGATGATATGTCGGATTTAAGTGTTGATCTACTGGTTCATAAGCTTCCCACGTATCCTAATTTTCTACCAATCCAAAAAGTAACGAAAATTTAAAACAGACATGAGTGACAAAATCAAAGAGGAAATAATGAAGCAGTTGAGCGCCAACGTGGTCAGAGCTGTCCGATACACCACCTGGGTGGCAAATGTTGTGCCTGTTCCAAAGAATGATGGAAAAACTAGAGTTTTTGTTGACTACAGGGGCCTGAACAAAGCAAGCCCGAAGGATAATTTTCCTTTGACAAACATCCACATTCTTGTAGATAATTGCGCAAAGCATGAGATACAATCGTTCATGGATTGCTATGCTGGGTACCACCAGATTCTAATGGATGAGGATGATGCAGAAAAGACCGTTTTCACCACTCCATGGGGTACTTATTGTTACCGGGTCATGCCATTTGGTTTGAAGAATGCAGGGGCAACTTACATGAGGGCCATGACATCCATTTTCCACGACATGATGCACAAATAGATAGAAGTATATGTTGATGATGTCATCATAAAATCAAAGACACAAGCTGATCACGTGCGCAATCAGAAAAAGTTCTTCGAACGGCTTCGAAGGTACGACCTTAAGCTTAATCCAGCCAAGTGTGCATTTGGGGTTCCATTTGGGAAGCTCCTTGGTTTCATAGTCAGCCGGAGAGGCATCGAATTGGATCCATCTAAGATAAAGTCCATTCGAGATTCTCCACCCCCAAATAATAAAAAGGAAGTCATGAGTTTGCTCGGGAGGTTGAACTACATCAATAGGCTCATTGCTCAGCTCACAACCACGTGCAAGCCCATCTTTAAGTTGCTGAAAAAGGATGCTGCTATCAAATGGACGGACGATTGTCAAAAAGCTTTTGATAGGATCAAAGACTATCTGTCAAAACCTCCTGTACTGGTCCCACCTGAACCTGGTAGGCCTTTATTTTTATATCTGTCGGTGATGGATAATTCTTTTGGATGCGTTTTTGGGAAACATGATGCAACAGGCAAAAAAGAACAGGCAAACTATTATTTGAGCAAGAAGTTCACCAATTATGAGGTTAAGTACACCATGTTAGAAAGGACATGTTGTGCCTTGACTTGGGTTGCTCAGAAGTTGAGGCATTATCTCCTAGCCTGCACCCTTACCCCATATCCAGAATGGATCCTTTGAAGTACATCTTTCAAAAGTCGATGCCCACTAGAAGGCTCGCAAAATGGCAGATTCTGCTCACAGAGTTCGACATTGTCTGTGTCACTCGCACCGCAATGAAAGCACAAGCTTTGGCAGATCATTTGCCAGAGAATCTAGTTGATGATGATTACAATCCACTGAGCACATACCTCCCAGACGAAAAGGTCAACTCAATAGAGGAAGTAGTTCCGGACACCAGCCATGTATGGAAAATGTATTTTGATGGGGGTGTCAATATCAAATGAGTTGGGATCGGGGAAATCCTCATCTCGCCTATCGGACAACATTACCCTGCAATGGCCTGAATCCGTTTCTTTTGTACCAATAATACGACAGAATACAAAGCTTGTATCATGGGTCTGAAAATGGCCCTCGATCTGGATGTGCATGAACTATTGGTTATGGGAGATTCTGATTTGCTTATCCGGCAAGCACAAGGCAAATGCGAGACTCGAGACATCAAGCTTATTCCATACAGACAATGTGTGCAAGACCTGAGCAAAAGATTCAAATCCATCGAGTTAAGGTACATTCCCAGGTTGCACAACGAACTAGCTGACGCCTTGGCTACCTTAGCCTCGATGATCCCTTATCCAGGTAACACTCATATTGATCCATTGGAAATCCAAGTTCGGAATCAACACGGTTATTGCAATACTATTGAGACAGAACCATATGGTGAACCGTGGTATCATGACATAAAACGATTCATGAAAACAAGGGAATACCCAGAGCATGCCAAGGCAGATAAAAAAAGAACTATAAGGCGGATCGCCGGCGGTTTCTTCCTGAATGGGGAAATTTAGTACAAAAGGACCCCAGATTTGAACTTGTTGAGATGCATATATGCCACATAAGCTGAACGGATCATGAGTGACGTGCATTCGGGGGTATGTGGACCCCACATGAATGGATATGTTTTGGCGAAGAAGATTCTGCGGACAGGGTATTATTGGCTTACCATAGAGAGAGATTGCTTCAATTTTGTTCGCAAGTGTCACCAATGCCAGATTCATGGTGACCTGATTCACTCGCCACCTTCGGAGTTGCATCCCATGTCCTCTCCTTGGCCCTTAGTTGCTTGGGGAATGGATGTTATTGGGCCAATCTAGCCAAAGGCTTCAAATGGGCATAGATTCATTTTGGTTGCAATTGATTACTTCACCAAGTGGGTGGAGGCCGTCACTTTCAAAGCAATCACCAAGAAAGCAGTGGTAGACTTTGTCCATTCCAACATCATCTGTCGTTTTGGTATCCCAAAGACCATTATCACTGACAATGCAGCCAAGCTAAATAGTATTTGATGAAGGAGGTATGCGAGCAATTTAAAATTATGCATCGCCATTCTACCTCTTACCGGCCAAAAGCCAATGGAGCCATTGAAGAGGCGAACAAGAACATCAAGAAGATTCTTAGGAAGATGATCCAAAGTTCCAGACAATGGCATGAAAAGTTGCCTTTGCTCTTTTGGGATACCGCACAACTGCTCACACATCCGTTGGTGCAACTCCTTATCTGTTGATATATGGAACGGAAGCTGTAATACCGGCTGAAGTCGAAATTCCCTCTCTTCGAGTCATTGCAGAGTTGGAGATTGAAGATACAGAATGAGTAAATACCCGATTAGAACAACTAATGCTGATTGATGAAAAACGGCTAGCAACAGTGTGCTTTGGCCAATTATACCAGCAAAGAATGGCATGCGCTTACAACAAGAAAGTGCGTCCAAGGCACTTCGAGGTGGGCCAACTCGTTCTGAAACGCATTCTTCCACACCAAGTAGAAGTTAAAGTAAAGTTCTCCCCAAACTGGCAAGAACCCTACATCATCAAGAAATTGTTACCAAAAGGGGCCTTGCACTTGGTAGATGAAGAAGGAAAGGTACCAGGCATGACTATTAACGCAAATGCAGTCAAAAGATATTATGTCTGATATATACCCATTGTTGAACTTTCACGCATGATTTTCTCAGAATCGAGATGACGAAGGCTACCATTGCTCGTTGTTCCAAATAGGTGTCACCCTCTTGTTAACCCTTTTGAGCTGTATTTGTCTTCTTTGTTTTCCGCATTTTGGAACTTGTGTACCTGCAACAACAAAAAAAGTCAAACAACAAATCTTCTGAGTCATTAAACTATGTCCAACCTGATTCCGAAAAGATACGTAGGCAGCCTTACCCAGGGTTCGATCCCATCACAACAAAAAATCCATATTCCCAATACTCCAAACTGGGGTAGAAGTCTGTTTTATTTTACGGGTTTTCTGTAGAAACGATTCCAAAAGTTGTAATTCAGTTCAAGGTTCTTTTCGCCTTCTCCCTGTTAAGAACTTCTGATCAATCTTTGAAAATATTTGAAGTCCCCATGCCAGGGCCATTAGGCAACCTTCCGCATGTCATATCTCAGAATGGCGTTTCTCAAAGGACGAATGTCACCAAACATAAGCTCTTTAAAATCACCATTTTCTTTTATTTTCAGCATGCATCACAACTGTCCATACCTCTCATTTTCGTAGCTTAATTCAGGTAGAACCATTTCTCCTAGGGGGATCTAGCTCATAGCTCGGGGTAGACATACTCTTCACTCAGGATGTTTCACGTAGCTTAACTCAGGTAGAACCATTTCGCCTAGGGGGATCTAGCTCATAGTTCCAGGTAGAAGTACTCTTCACTCAGGATGTTTCACGTAGCTTAACTCAGGCAGAACCATTTCGCCTAGGGGGATCCAGCTTATAGTTCCGGGTAGAAGTACTCTTCACTCAGGATGTTTCACGTAGCTTAACTCAGGCAGAACAATTTCGCCTAGAGGGATCCAGCTCATAGTTCCGGGTAGAAGTACTCTTCACTCAGGATGTTTCACGTAGATTAACTCAGGTAGAACCATTTCGCCTAGGGGGATCCAGCTCATAGTTCCGGGTAGAAGTACTCTTCACTCAGGATGTTTCACGTAGCTTAACTCAGGTAGAACCATTTTGCCTAGGGGGATCCAGCTCATAGTTCCGGGTAGAAGTACTCTTCACTCAGGATGTTTCACGTAGCTTAACTCAGGTAGAACCATTTTGCCTAGGGGGATCCAGCTCATAGTTCCGGGTAGAAGTACTCTTCACTCAGGATGTTTCACGTAGCTTAACTCAGGTAGAACCATTTTGCCTAGGGGGATCCAGCTCATAGTTCCGGGTAGAAGTACTCTTCACTCAGGATGTTTCACGTAGCTTAACTCAGGTAGAACCATTTTGCCTAGGGGGATCCAGCTCATAGTTCCGGGTAGAAGTACTCTTCACTCAGGATGTTTCACGTAGCTTAACTCAGGTAGAACCATTTTGCCTAGGGGGATCCAGCTCATAGTTCCGGGTAGAAGTACTCTTCACTCAGGATGTTTCACGTAGCTTAACTCAGGTAGAACCATTTTGCCTAGGGGGATCCAGCTCATAGTTCCGGGTGGAAGTACTCTTCACTAAGGATGTTTCACGCAGCTTAACTCAGGTAGAAACTTTTCACCCAGGGGGATCCAGCTCATAGTTCCGGGTAGAAGTACCCTTCGCTCAGGATGTTTCACGTAGTTTAAATCAGGTAGAACCTTTTCACCCAGGGGGATCCAGCTCATAGTTCTAGGTAGACGTACTCCTCGCTCAGGGTGTTTCGCGTAGCTTAACTCAGGTATAACCTTCTCACCTAGGGGGATTCAATAATTTATCAGTAATTGGGTACCGACCCCTGGTTACATTCCTCTTTAGTAATACAGGGTATCAACCCCTAGTTACATTACTTTCAGTAATACAGGGTGCCAACCCCTGGTTACATTCCTTCCTAGTAATACAGGGTGCCAACCCCTGGTTACATTCCTTCTCAGTAATACAGGGTACCAGCCCCTGGTTATATTCCTTTCAGTAATACAGGGTACTAACCCCCGATTTCATTCCTTGCAGTAATACAGGGTGTCGACCCCTGGTTACATTCATCTAAGTAATACAGGTTGCCAATCCCTGGTTACACTTCTTTCAGTAATACAGGGTGCCAACCCCTGGTTATATTCCTCCTCAGTAATACAGGGCGCCAACCCCTGGTTACATTCCTTCCTAGTGATACAGGGCGCCAACCCCTGGTTACATTCCTTTCTAGTAATACAGGGTACCAACCCCTGGTTGCATTCCTCTTCAGTAATAGTTGTTCGATAGCTTATAAATGTTCAATTAAGTTGTATTTTAGGCAGCGTTTCCTAATTTCAATCGTCTACTATGGGTTCTCATAAACTGATTGGTTATAGTTTAGTTCGTTTGGATACTTAGTTCAATTGCAACTGAAGTCTTGTTTCTACTTTTCCAATACATAGTTAGTCTGAGTTTGAGTGCGTTTAGCTTGAATTTCAGTCATGATAAAAGCTAAATACTTGAGTATGGGGTACTTGTTTGGCTTCCTTTTACTGTTCAAAACTTGTTGGAGTACAATACTCCAAATTTTTTTTTATAGTTGGTAAAAGGGACTGTCTTTGGACAGATTTTTTGACCAAAAAACTGTCCTTTGAATAGTATTGGACAGATTTTTGGTGAAAAATCTATCCTTTAGACAGATTTTCAATCATGAAGGCCTTGTTCCTTCCCCTATAAAATATTCAACACTCTATCACACATGTTGAACATCTTTACACACCCTTACTCATTGAAAAAGGAACACCACTTGAAAGTAAAAAAAAAAAGATCAACTTAACATCTTTAGTAAATTGAGAAGAAAGCTGAAACTCGTGAGCTTTGTGAGTCGATTCTTAAGTGTAAAACCTTTAAGAAAGTAGAGGAATCTTGTAAAAAATTCCAGAGTGACTAATTGTTGGTTTCAATTACCTTGTTGGTCATCTCTGGTTCATTTTTTTTGGTTTAAGAGCTGCTGGTTGTTGCTGTTGTTGCTGCTGATTTCTGTTATTTGATCTGTTGCTGATACTTATCTTTCTGCTACCAGGTATTCCTTTTAAGTGCTGCTGTAATTTCAGAATGCAAGTGAAGAAATTTGAGTTCCTCGGTTTATTTTGCTGCCATAAAAATATTTTGCTCAGAGTGTTCTAAACATGCTTTAAAGACTATTGGAATAAAAGGCGAATGTTTGAGTTATGATTATGTACAACATCATCTTTTTGTGTGTTACATGATATTTAACTTAGGGGGAAATGAGCATTGAAAGGAAGAATAAAGCCATATGTATATTAGTTACATAATGTGCATCTGTTTGGGAGAGTATGTTGTGTATTTAGATTTCTATTTACTGTCGTCTAATCATTTAAAGGATGACGTATCTTACATTGTTCATATTAAGCTCCTTGATAAGGATCACGTTAAAGATGATGATTGGGGTTGTCTGATTGTTTCAACAGAATTGGGCAAGAACAAATTGATTGAATCACAATTATTAAGGTTTAAAGATCTGACTATCATGAGTCCAATTTGATGTCAAGTTTTAAAAGGGACCATTATGTTCTTGTATAAATAGCTTCTTGATTAACTTTTATGTAATGATTTTTGCTTTTGGTTCATGTTCGTACACATTAAGACTATATGTTCAACGCTATGAGATATGGTAGTGTGGGTATTGATTTGTTGTTACAAGCATATCATAATGTTTCATAGGTAAAAACATAATTAATTTAGTGTAGTTGTAGTCACGCATGAAGTATGATGAGACAAAAAGTGACTCTTGTTTAATGTTGGACTACTAGGTCGTTTAAACCTTAAGATAAGAGAAAAATGGTCCATAGGTAATGAAACAATGTGTTGGCCCAATTTTATTGTCAAATATTTTCAGTAAAAATTAGTTTTTTTTTTATAACTGAATAACCTAACTTAATAGTCAATTTAAACGCTAGGCAATTAGTAGGCGCGCTTTAACTTCACGGAATCGCTTGCGTAACATGATGTTTAACATTAAATAAATTAATTCAACAATGTCATTTCATACTCTTTAGTTTTTAGTTAATTTTCAATTTAATTAATAATTTGCTAAAATTACGGATTCTCTTGCGTAGCGTGATAGTTAATTTTTAATTAATTCCTTTAAATGTAGTAACTTTTTTTTTTCTTCAAGATTAATAATATACTAATAATCTTCGTCATAACTGCAGATTTGCTTACGTAGCGCTGTTATGATAAAATTAATAAATTTCGTCTCGATCACGCATTCGCTTGCGAAGCGTGATTATAACAATGTAGTTTATCCAAAATCATTTTCCTTGATAAATATAATAATCAAGAAGTAAAAGCGGACAAGTAAAACACAGAAACTAATAAAGCACAATCTATTCAGAATTAATTCAAGCCAAGTTTAAGTCAATAAAGCGACCGTGCTAGTACCACGGGACTCGGAGAATGCCTTACACCTTCTCCCCGGTCAACAGAATTTCTTACCCGGACTTTGTTTTCGTAGATCAATAATAAAAGAGTCAAATCTTCCTTTGAATAGGGATTCAAACAAAAGGTGACTTGGAACACCCAAAAATTAATTCTAAGTGGCGACTCTGAATAATAAAATAATCCCTATTTCAAAATTGTCACTTCAATTGGAAAAATCCTTTAATCCACAACAATCCATAATACGCATAACACATATCTTCTAGGGATTAGAAAAGGAGTGTGACAATAGTAATATAAAGCTCCTTAGTTATGCTACTTCCGGGAGTTGAACTCATTAGGTTATAAGAAAATTAGCATTCTTAAAATTATTTATACTTATTTAGTAATTTTTTAATATATATCCCTTCCGTTTTAATTTATGTGAACCTATTTTCTTTGTAGTCTGTGCCAAAAAAATGACATCCTTTCCTTATTTGGGAACAATTTACCTTTATGCAATGATTTATAGTCATATAAAATATATGTGCTTCATTTTACACCACAAATTCTAAAGTCTTCTATCTTTTTTTAAACTCTGTGTCCAGTCAAATGGGTTCACATCAATTGAAACGGAGGGAGTATATAACATTTGAGCCCGTAATTCACTGACTACAGTGTTCTGTATAATTTGTCATTCAATGGAAGATTACATGCTACACTTAGGGGTCATTTTGTAGAGTGTATAAGAATAATGCTGAATAGGATGTATTAGTAATGCTGATATTAGTTATGCTTGTATTAATTATGCTGATATATTTCTAATCCATTGTTTGGTTTGATGTATTAAAGCATTGCACTATTTCTAAAAGAATTGTTTGTTTACAAAAATACCCTCGTAACAGTCCATCACTTTATATTTTTAAAAGAAACATATGTTGAAGAATGTTTGTATATGAAAAATGTTTAAAACAATAATTTGATTTGTCTACGTATATTGTAGTATAGAACTTAATATTTATTTATAAAAAAAAATATATTAAGCATTTACTTATTTACTAGGGATATAATTTTATTTCTCACTTTCTTGGATTATTTCTAACTTGCATTATATAAAGAATATTTTAATCAAGTATTGAAGGATATTTTTATCTTTAATTAAGTTAATGCATGCATCAAAGCCCGTTGCATTGTTAATATCATAATTTCTTATGCATTAGTTATGCATAGGATAATACCAAAATATGGCGTATAATTAATGATTGCATAACTAATGCATAAGTTCAAAAAATATACCACATAAAATAGTATTAACAACACTAATACATATATTATTTTACCTAATGCATTATGCATGATCCCTTAAATAAATTTGACAATGTGACTAACAGCGAAGTGTGTAGGAAAAATGCACCAAAATGCCACTATTTTAAACAGAGTTTCTGGCCAGAAATTGGACTCCTCTCGTACAAGGGACGCAATATTTTTCAATTCATCATTCTAGAAAACAACAGCAGCAAAAAGTCTTCCCCTTTTTCTTTTTCCTTCCCCAAGTGAATTAACGCTTTCCTATTTGTCCAAAAATATATTTTTAAAAAAAATCAGGCAGTCAAGGTTTAGACATTTTCTAAATACTAAATCTTGATTGACGCTCGTCAAACTTGAAACCTTCTAAGAAACCAGAATTCCAAATTTCCTCTTACAAAAGTACTATTTGGAGGGTGTGTCAGCATTCAACATAATTTTAATGTCAAAATAGTATTTTGAATATTTTATATTATGGTATTATTTGGAGGTCAGCAAGATTTAGAAGAAGGTTCCATATTTACTATCAGCAGCCTCAGATGTGGACTCGGTCCCTTGCCAAAATCCATAAATGCTGAATTGAATTTCAAATCCAAGTACCCAAGATCCTCTTTAGGCCTCATCACAAAAAGCTTTCTACTGTTTGGTTTTTTCATATTGTTGGATTTTAGGTGATTATGTGATAATGGGTTCATCAGAAATGGGAAAAGATTCAAATTTTACTGATGAAGAGAGAAAATCTGAAATGGGTATTACTGCAAAGAATGAGAATAGCAATAACAAGACGAAGAGAAGAAAAAGGTCTTCTATTTTCCCTAGGTTCGCATGTATGAGATTGGATGATGAAGTTTCAGTTGTTGAGACACCTTCTGGTGAATGTAGTTTTGATGTGGAAGCTAGTCAAAATGGTCATGCTCCTCCTCCTCCTCACTTAGTTGTTATGGTTAATGGCCTTATTGGCAGGTAACTTTAAATCTTGAACTCATTTTCAACATTCATTCTTTATATATTATTGAGTTATTTGAACGAATATTGAGGATTTATATAGCCAACTTCAACTAGTTTTATAATGAGACATACATGGGTGGAACTAGGTTGAGTGAAGGGGGATCAATACATAATGTAAATAGATAGAGTAAAATGGATCTATTTTGGTTATACGTGAGCTGTTTAATCCCCTTGACATGAAGAAAAAAAATCAAATATAGTAGTAAAGGGGGTTCAAAATTGCTTTAGGTCATAGGTTCAAATTCCAACTGTGACATCTTTAATTTTCTTTGAATCCCCTTGTATAAATTTCTGGTTCCGCCACTAGAGACGAGTAGTTATTTTTGTTGTTCCCTTTTTCTTTTTCCAAATAGTAGTTGTAGGTTAATCACTTGTAAATGTGGGAATATATGTGCTGATTTTTGTTGGTAATTTTAGTCGTCGTGTTGTGATTGTGTTATATGATGAGAGATCAGTGTGTTTGCTTTTTGATGGTTTGACATCTCTGCTTGTGCAGTGCAGACGATTGGAAATATGCTGCAAAGCAATTTGTGAAGGCCTATTCACGCGATGTCATTGTTCATTGTAAGCTTCTGTTCTTGGCTCAATTCCCTGCTTCTGTTTGACTTCTATTTATTCGTCCAGACGTCCGGTTGATTGAATTGAAATTGTAGCGTTAAATCTCATTACTTTGGAATTCTGTTTGATCGTCTTTATACGTATGATTGGCCAAAAAAAAAAAAAAGAAGAAAGGCAATCATATTTCTTTTTAGTAAGTAAGAAGAAATGAATGTTGATGCAAATAAGAGAACTGCCTCTTTTCTTCTTTTCTCGTTTCCCTGCAACTACATAACACATTACTGTCTTTCTAACTCTAACGACAGGGACAATGTCAACCTATTGCGTAATTTGATACTCATGGCAAGATCCACAATTTTAAAGTTGGATATTTTTTGAATAAAGAAATAACTGGTAGTATTAGAACTCCTTTTGTTTCTTCAAAGGAAAGTAAGTATAGAGGTTCTTGGAGAGAATTCGGATAATTTTGGCTTATGGCATTACACTTCCAAAAAATTTGTTGGTCATTAGTTTCTGAAAGCTAGTATGAGTTCCAAAGTCATGTTGATTTCATATTTCCACAATCTTTATGCATCTATCTGTCAGTTAGAGCCATATGTTTCCTGTATTAATTTCAACTTTTTCCTAATTAGTATTTTATTTCCAGGCAGTGACTCTAATTGTTCGACATTGACATTCCATGGTGTTGACATAATGGGGACAAGACTAGCTGAAGAGGTGTGTATTGAATCAATTTAAATAAACTCTTGTTCCTCAACACAAACCGCTCCGTCGCTCTCATTTTCTGTTACCTACTCACGTTGTGGGAGTCAAGAACAACCATGATCTTGGAAACCAAACTAGGTTAAAATATTCTTCTTCTTCTTTCCTTCAATGAGTTTCGTTGTATCTAGGTCATTGTTTCAGTCCAGTTAGTATCTTTATCCTTGTTTCAAGTTGATTGATTCTCCGCCTATATAGACCTTAATTCTGCATTGCCTACTGAACACATACACTTGAAGTTATCGACCAATTCTTTTATCTTCCAATTATTAGCTCTTGCTAACATACATACCTACCCTTGTTTGTTAGTTACTAAGGATTTTTTCCATTTGTTGTACAATATGGGCTTTGGTATTGTATTAGGATGACATCTAAGCTGATTCTTACTCTTCAGGTCTAACATGTAAGTTTGCTTATTTGCTAAGCAAGACCTACTGGAACTTAAGTTTTGCTGACTTTTGCTTTTTGTACTTAATGTCAGGTATTATCTGTTATAAAGCAGCATCCACATCTACAGAAGATTTCTTTTGTTTGTCACTCCCTAGGTGGCCTGGTATGTAGATATGCAATTGCGAAGCTGTATGAACAAGGATCTGCAAGAAGAGCTTGTGGAGAAGAGATGGAATGTAGTCTTAATGGTTCCACTGATTCATGTGTTGAAGAGGTATCGAAAATAAAAATTGCAGGGTTGGAACCCGTGAACTTTATAACCTGTGCAACACCACATCTCGGTTGTAGGGGGCACAAACAGGTAACTAGAGGTTTTTTAATCGATCTTTGTTACTTTATTGATCTTCTGTTAAATTCTGATATTATGAGAAGTTTGCAAATTTTAAGTGAAATACACTGTTAGATAACAGGTCCTTAGCAGCTCAACCCCAACCTAGCCTCACATAAGTTAAAAGGAAAAGGACAAGGAAAAACAAATAATTGGGGCAGAGAAAGATATTCTTCCAAATGAGCTCTGAAACTTACACTACTAACGAGGAAATTTACCACCAAAAATGCATTCTAGGCTCTCTCGGGGTAGACTTCAAAGAAGATTTCCATTATCATGCATATTGCTTATTCAGACATTCTATTGAGATCAAAGTATCAAACTAACTCACGAATGTCTTTAACTTTAAGTGGACAGTCAAAGGAGTTTAGAAACTTTGGTGGTAATGAGCAATTATCAGGTTAAGTATATAAGTTGCATTGTCACTCCTCAGATGTACTTCCAAAAAGATTCATAAGTTACTCATCTAGAAAAATGTTATGCAAACTCATCTAACATGATTGTATTTTAGCTGCATCAATACTTACGGCCTTACGCTTCTTGAAGTTTCATTGAAAAATTGTAAGGTTTTGAATATTTTGGTCTAGTTTCATTCTGAAATTTCCTTATCATACAAGTGCACGGTAGTTAGTAGCATGATCATCAAGCATCCCAAATAACTATGTTGCTTTAGTTTAATTTTGCTTCTTTCATGTCAATACTTTTTACTTATTTCCTAAACGGGGTGGGTGGGGGGCTAGGGGCAGGACAACCTACTTCTAACATCTCTTAAAAATATTATAGGCTCCAGCATTCTGTGGGTTATACTCACTTGAAAAAGTTGCATCAAGTTCCTCATGGTTACTTGGAAGAAGTGGAAGGCATCTCTTTTTGAAAGATTGTGATGGAGGGAAACCTCCTCTTCTTCTTCGAATGGCCAGTGATTCTGAAGATCTACCATTTATGTGAGTGATCATCACCTAACTTCAGAATTTTAAGCAAATGTATTATATTATTTATATCTAACTTCTCCTTGCAGATCTGCTTTGCAGTCATTTAAGCGACGGGTGACCTATGCAAATACAAGTTTTGACTGTATCCTCCTGGACCTCGTCATTTTCCGTTTCTTCTTCTCTTTCTTAATTCTTCAATCTTCATTGTATTATATATTTAGAATCTGGTGCCCAGAATTTGAGTACACGATGAGATAATTTAACAGTGGGTAAGTACTTATGCTGATAAGCGAGACCCTAATTCCATCCGTTGACTAATTTCCCATATTGCAAAAACCTTGACACTCGTATAGATCTTGTTGGGTGGAGTACATCATCTTTGCGGCGCAGAAATGAGCTTCCAAAGGTAAAAGTTATATGACATTTGAGTGTTAGTAGCAAAAGCTTGCATCATACAACTAATACTTCTCTTTTCAGCGTCGAAACTTGAAAAAAGTGGATAAATACCCACATATTGTCAACGTAGATGAGGCAACAAGTGTTAGTTCTCAAGAAGAAACTCCTACTGAGGCCAAAATAAATGGACGCAAGTCTAACGAAATGGAAGGTTAGTTTTTTTTTTCTTTCTTTTTCTTTTTTATGGTATTGCGGAGCAATATTATGTTAGCCTTCACTTTCAGAAGCTCGTACCTTTATTATCCTAAAAAGTTGGGTATAGCCGTTGATTCTGTTGCATATTAGTTGCATCTTGCGATGTACCTTTATTACTCAAATGCATCGAACAAGTGCTGGCTAAATGAAAAGAGAGCATGAGACCACTTCACACACTAATTCCAGTATTTTATGTATAATCCAACTTTCGAACTTAAGCTACGTGTCTCAACTGTATAAACGGTATAATTTACCACTTCCTTTAAGTAACTATTAAATACTTAGAGAACTGTATGGTTGATTGCTCATTCTTTACGATCAGCCATTTTTGTCCAGATAATGGTCCCTACTCTGCTATTTTATTTTGTGAGCGACAGTAATAGATACTCCCTAACTAGGGGAATCTCAATGCACATCACATGATTTTTCCGCTTTTAGCATTTTTATGATCAGCTTCATCATCCTTTTTCATTGTTTACCTTTTCAACTGCTGCAGAGGCTATGATCAGAGGTTTAACAAAATTGAGCTGGGAACGAGTTGATGTTAGCTTCAAAGGAAGTAAACAAAGATACTTTGCGCACACAACAATTCAGGCACGTATTATTTGTTCCACCTTGAACACACTATAAGGAGTTTCTACATGCAATGTTTCTTCGCCCTGAATCATCAAACATTTCACCACATAGCATTCTCTTATGACCTAGGCAAATTCATTTCTTGTAGCTATGTATGTATTTGCATTCACTTATTTAGTTTGATGCCTTTTCTTCTTTTCTTTTTCTCCCTGAAAGCTCATAAAAAAATTCACCTTTCTCCCATATTTTGGTATAAATCAACATATGATGATAAATTTGCATACTATTGGGGTGATAGATGGATTGTTGGAGCAATAATGTGGGTAGCAAAGAATAGATAATTAGGATCAAAGGGGTAACTAGGGTTATAATCTGTCGAGATTACAACAATTACGTCTCAATCCCAAGCTAGTTGGGGCATATGAATCTTCTCTATCCGTTTTGTTTCATTCGAACCAAAGGTCTAAACTGATCCCAAAAAAAAATCTACAGAAATCATGTTCATCTTGAACTATTTGTTTCCAACAAACAGAAGTAAATTTGGTAGTTTTTTGATTTTCTTTTTTGAGGTTCTTCACACTCCGTTGCATAAAAACTCCGCCTTTCTTGAAGTCTTTCACCTGAAAAAAGTATTGCATTTTAGGCCAAGGATTTGTCATTTGGTTGTGTTTTTGTTTCGCAGGAAAGTTGTCTGCAGTAGGAAATCTTTTAATTTCCTTTGTTGTGCAATTTCAGGTAACGAACTATTGCTTTAATTCTGATGGAGCAGATGTTATACAACACATGATCGACAATTTTGCCGTATAGAAGTAATTAGTTGATGTATTTAAAACACCATAGAGGCGTGTGTAATTTACAGAGCCTGCTGCATAAATTATAGAGGGATATATTCGAGATATAGAGATGATACATCAAAGTTCAAGAGGAAATTAATTGTATAGTTGTTGAGCTCCAATTTGGATATGCAGTTGTCTCTTCAAATGTAATGATAACGAGTGCTTCCTGGTATTCACTATAATAAATGATGTGATTGAATGAATGGAGTGTTGACTTTCTTTATCTTCACTTTGATTTTGGACATTGATTGTTAAAAGTACAATACATCATTCCTTTCAAAAGTATTTTAAAGACAGCTTATGGAAAGAAAATGGTAAATGGACACAAAACTTCAGTCTTTTCTAAGTCATCGTCTAAAAAAAAACGTTTAAATAGTAATAATGTTTAAGGGAGTGCTCTCGGAATAATTTCTGAGCAGAGAGTGTGACTAAATAAATATTTACCTTTATTTGTTATGAGTCATCTTATATTTTCAAGATAATTTCGTGTGTAAGCATAGTATTTAATGTGCAAATAGTAATTTTTCAGTTTATATTTCCCTGGGCACAATTAACTCTTAACTTTGTGCTATCCCCTTATCCTACATAGCTACCACTGGGGTGTACAAACCGAACTGGAAAAATCGCATCAAATCAAATAGATTAGAAAATATAACTAGGTTTGGTTTGATTTAGTTTGGTATTGAGTAAAAAAAATCGAACCAAACCTATATACTAATAATATGCTTTTTATAGAATTTTCTTTAAAAAGTATCTAGAAATATTTACGATTCACTTACGGGATGTAATATTTAATTAAATATGAAGTGCTCCATATTCATTAACTTTAAATAATTGGTTGTATGATCACTTTTTTATCAAGGATTAGTGAAACGTGTCAATCTCTTTGTTCTTCTATATTTATGTCAAGATCTATTAAATTCTTATACCTTTTTCAAATTTGAAATGACATATCAATAATTTAAAATTAAATAGAACATATCATTATATAGGTTCATATTTATTTTTATGTTTAATTATTAAATTCAGTTATTTTGAAAGTGTACATCAACATAAAATTATTGTCAGACAACTAAAAAGTAACTATCATGTATTACTAAGAAAATTCTTCCATAAGAATATTTTAATAGATCATATATTTGTCTAACTTTTTTAGTTTTTATTAAACATATTTTTACTTTAAAAAATTTACCGTGTGCTTTTTCTTAAAAAGTTTTAACCCGTTTAGTAAAATCCTATCTCCGCCACTACGGCTTCACCCCATGTCCCAATTTGAAGAACAAAAATAGAGGAAGGAAATGGCTTTAATGCAGTCCAGTTTGGCCAAGTCCTACAGTAGCAAAAAAGCTGATAATAAAGCAGGTAACCTAAAATCAGGTTCAGGTAAGATTTGGTCCCTACTTGCTGACTACTGCCCTTAATGCATGATGTACTATCCACATAAGCAGGTCAGTTTTTTTTACCTGCTTTTCAAGATTTAATTACTGCTGGTCCTTTACCCCTGCCAAAAATAATTACTGAGACTTATTGTGAACAAACCAGCTGCTCCTATTATTCATTTGCAAATATGGGTGAGGCGCATGTTTTATTTGGTGAATTTTTCTCTGAAATTTACGAAAGTTCCTAATTGGGTAATAGAAAGCATAAAAACAAATATAATGTAGAGCACTTTACAGCTATTATATATAGTCTCAAAGAAAGGCAAACCTTTGCGTGCTCAAACTAAATCCAACTGTTCACTGTAATATGTGACATACACCGTATTATAAGAGTAGTTTTTATTTCAACAAATGATTGCTCCTTTCTGCCATTTTCATTATTATGGCTTTGAAAATTGAATTGCTTGTTCACTTGGTAATTATATCTGCCTTGCATTATCTTTTCATCAAAGACTAGGTTTTCAAGATTTGCCACTACAGTGCAATGTCTACTACTACAATTTAAAGTTGAAAAGTTGAGCTGGATGTTAGGATTCACATGTGGGATCGGAGGAGAATATTGTTTACGTAGACCTAATCCTTACCACTAATGGAGATAGAAGTACGGCTCAAGAAGATGAAAAGAACTAAAAGTTAAATAGCAAACTACGCAAATTATTGTTGAGCGGAGAAAAAAAATCTTGCGAGAAGAACGTTATTAAGTGAAAATAGCAAAAAGGTCGATCTCTTTCAAGTATAAAAGATAAATTTTATTTAAAGATATTTCAAATCGTCTATTTTACTTTGAAGAGTTTGACTTGGCAAAATGTGATAGAGGGTGTGATATGACCAAGTATGGTAGGAAATATCATACAACAGTTTTTGCGTGGATTTGGAGGTAACCTTTCTCATCATATTCAGGGCTCCTGCAGATTGCCTAATTACACCCTATACTAACACCTATACTTTCCTAAAATCGTTTATCTTTCTTGGAAATTAAATCACTACACTATTTCAAGAAACAGTAAAAATAAACAGTAAAAAGAGAGGAGGGGCTGTGGGGTGATATTTACAAATGAGAGGGGGACAAAGTGAGTGAGAATGAAAGAAAATGAAAGACCATATGCTATACCACTGAATTCACTTGTCCTCTTATGGAAAAAAGCTCTTTTTTTTGTTCTATTAACTGTATTATTGTTTCTACCCTTTCTCCTCCTCCATTTTTTTTGTACACCTTCTTCACTCTTAATTAAACCTCTATTTCTCTGCCAACTAACAATTTCTTGGAATTTCTGAATGGCTCATAATACGAGGTTTTAGGTCATTCCCTTTTCAGGGATTTTCCTCTACTTCTTTTCTTTTATTTTTTTTATTTAAAAAAAAAAATACCATGTTCCATACTTATATCAGTGTACTACTAAAAAGAATGTGTTTTCTCTTCTCTTGTTTATGAGATTCACTTCTCATTCAACCTTTTGATCAACTTTTGTCAATTACTCTCACTTTCCCATCTTAAGATTACCAAACCTCTGCCTTTTACACTCTCTTAACCAGTAAATCCAATGGCATGTTCTCAGCTTTTTGTATTTTGCCATAGGAATTTGCAGACAATCATCTTTTTACTACTTCTATTCATTTCTGGCTTGACACATGTTAAATTCATGGCTGAAGGTAAGTTTGTCATTCCTAGATTTTGTTCAAGAATACAAAAACTTCAAATCTTTTACATTCGAGATCTTTACCCAAATAGCTGCCTACATTATATATTCAAGGGCTGTTTTAAGTTTTAGCGGCTGAGTGTACGGCTGTTTAGGTTAATTCTTTCTTTACATTCTGTTAGTCACAATTCTACAAAGAAACTAAGAATTCTAAAGGATAATTTCTCCATCTTTAATCATTTTTGCAGGTAGGAGAATTCTCAAGCTGCAAACTGGAATTACTCAGGTGAGTTGTTGATCTAAAATGCCTGATCTTTTTAAAGTTCATCAATAGGAATATTAATGAGAATTTCTTTATTTTTTATTTTTAAAAAAAAATGCAGAGGAAAAATGAAGAGAAGATGTTAAAGGTGAGATCTTTAATAGGTTCAAGGCCACCAAGATGTGAAGGAAGATGTAGAAAGTGTGGACCATGTGAAGCAGTTCAAGTCCCAATTGTGCCAAACCTCAAACACAAGCAATTAAGAAGCAGCCATCAGTTCAATGCATTCCCTAAATTCTTAGCATATTCAAGAGGTGATGATATCTCTAATTACAAACCTATGTGTTGGAAATGTAAATGTGGCAACTTTATCTTCAACCCTTAGATACAATACATCCTCTTTTTTTTTGTATGGAGAAAATAAGTTTCTCTTCAACTGTCTATATACATGAATATCAAATTAATTAGCTTAGCTTCTGTAGATTTTTGCAGAATCAAGATTGATGATAATGCATATTTTGTACATCTTCTCACTACTGTTGTAGCACTATCTTTTCCTCCCCTTTGGTCATTTCCTTTTTTTTTTCTTTTTTTTTCTTCATATTATTATTTTGGAATACAAATATCTTAGATAATTACCAGAGATTAAACAGTTCTGGATTGCCAATTGATCATGGTTTGGTTCACATGTTAGTGAAAAAGAGATAACAATGAAGAGATTGTTTATGTAGTGATTAATAATAAAAAGAGTGTTATACTAAATTATTTAGTATAAAAGGGCATTTTTTTACTCTAAATAATATTATCCTGCATTATTATATGTTATTTTAGCTAAATTAATATAGGTATTAGTTAGTAGGTGTTTGGACATAAAAACTACTCCATAATTTTTGAAAAAAAGGTAATATTTGGAGTTAAGTTGAAAAATTTATGTTTGGAATTTAATATTATGTTTAGACATACACTTCACTTGAAAAATTATTGTAGATTTGTGAGCCGGAACAAAGCTTTTCTGAAAAACACATATTTTCGAATGCAAAATTTTATGGACAAACATATTTTTACTTTTTTATTTTTTTTTAAATGAACAAACAAGACTTCAATATGGCCAACCAAATTATTGTACGACTTTAGTAATGCAGTGAATCAAATAACTGTAATATTGTTGTTAAAAACTTATTTCTAACTTGTGAACCAAAGGACCCCTTGAGTGTAAAAGAGAGCAGTTTTGTATTATTGGTCATCGCATTCTGTGGAAGGGTCTCTAGTCTAGTAGCGTGACGTGAATATGACGACAGTAAGTAAGGGTGATTTGGTCAAGGGATCTTCATATAAATAGTCTGTATATATATAAATTATTAAATATAATATATAAATTATGCATATTTTATATCGCGTGTTAATTTAAAAAAGGAAGAAAAAAAGCAGAGTGGGGGGGGGG
>ML425100.1:80421-100822 GCA_005239525.1 Nicotiana knightiana
AAAAAAAAAAAAAAAAAAGTGGGGGGGGGGGGGGGGGATGAGGCATGTCAGTTTGCAGATTTAGAGAGAGGGGAGGGGAGGGGACCTGTGTTTCGTATCGTATCTTGGCAAGATCTCTCTATTCTCTAAAGCAAAAGAGGGGTTGGGGTTGGGTTGGTTTTCTTTCCCTACACACCAATGGGCCTCGATTCTCTAAATTTTATAGAAAAGGCCACACTCTCGTTTCCTGTGTTCGTCTCTGCCCCCACCCTCCTCTCTCTAATTACTACTACTCTTTACATTTGTTTAATTTGTCGGTGTCAAATTTTATTTTTCATTACTTTATAAGTAATTGATTGTTTTATATCCTGTACACAACTTGCATTCGTATTATTGTTATTATTTTAAAATTTTCTACTACAACTAGTACTTGTTCTTTCATTCATTAACTATCTGTGAATCAACATGAAGTAAGGATCACCTATCCTCCTTTCTCATGTGTGTGTAAAAGCCTGAACTCCGGGTCCAATTTTTAGTTTTTTGACGCTACCTTTTTTTTATATTTATTTTTACACGTAAGAGATCTGCTTTTTACACGTAAGAGATCTAAAAAGGTTATTTTCTTAAATTCAAAATTATAAAGGACGTGATTTACAAATATATCGAAGAATAATCTGGTATATGAAGATATGTGCAATTCACAAGTTTCTTACCATAAAAACACGGAAATTATACTTGATTAATGGGGAAGTGTACCAGCAATCATTCTTAGGGTTGCTATTTGCTATTTAGGATTAATCAATACATATTTTATTTCGAAAGGTTAAACTGCAAAATAAAAATTTAAGACACATTAATTAATTCCTAAATAGCAGTCCCATTTAGCGTGGATACCTAATGTCATTTCTGCTTGAACGACTCGGTTTAGTTTGTCAATAAACGCGATGGGCCGTTTAGTCCCAGGTTAGATCCTGAATAAACAAGGGTGATGTGCACAAATAGCCATTAAGAGCACATGTCTTCACTTTAAAGCCTGTGTTTTGAATATTTTTAGTCTTTAGCCACTGGTTTAATAAACTTTTACCTGACTGGACGAAAATACCCTTCTACTATAACTTATACCTATGCTTTTATTAACGAGCAGCAGCAACAGTAGCACGTAACTAACTTCAGCAGCAACAGAGACTGTGATCGTCAAATTTCAAACTATAGAATTGTAGAAGCTTCTCTTCCGATTTGAAATTATAGAATTCAACTTTCTCGTCCAAAAATCGACATAAAGTTACAGTAAGTTATGCTTTTGTGTGTTTCTATTGATTTTTATTTCGTTACTAGGAATTTGATTTTTTTTTTTTTGAATTTCTGGATTGTTAAGGTTAAGGACATCCTGCCCTGTGATAATTCTATAAAAATTGAGCACATAATGTTAAAAGGATTTGGTGTCCTTAACATGACCGTTGTTACTAATATTAATGATATAGTGTCCTGATTTTGCAAATTGAATTGAAAAATTTAAGGACACAATGTCCTTAACTTTTTGTTGTTCTTCTGAATATTAAAAACATACTGTCATAGTTTTGCAAATTATTTTGAAAAAGTTAAAGACATTTGGTCATGAACTTTGACTTACATGTTCAAAAGTTAAGGATATTTGGTCCTGAAATTTGAGTTTCAAGTTGAAAAGTTAAGGACACTTGGTCCTGAAGTTTGAGTTTCAAGTTGAAAAGTTAAGGACATTTGGTCCTGAACTTTGACTTACATGTTCAAAAGTTAAGGACAGGCAGTCCTTAACTTCAAGTTTCAAGTTGAAAAGTTAAGGACACTTGGTCTTGAAATTTGAATTTCAAGTTGAAAAGTTAAGGACACTTGGTCCTGAAGTTTGAGTTTCAAGGTTAAAAGTTAAGGACACTTAGTCCTGAACTTTGACTTACATGTTCAAAAGTTAAGGACAGGCAGTCCTTAACTTCAAGTTTCAAGTTGAAAAGTTAAGGACACTTGGTCCTGAACTTTGACTTACATGTTCAAAAGTTAAGGACAGGCAGTCCTTAACTTCAAGTTTCAAGTTGAAAAGTTAAGGACACTTGGTCCTGAACTTTGATTTCCATGTTCAAAAGTTAAGGACACTAGGTCCTGAAGTTTGATTTTCAAGTTCAAAACTTAAGGACACTAGGTCCTGAAGTTTAAGTTTCAAGTTGAAAAGTTAAGGACACTTGGTCCTGAACTTTGATTTCCATGTTCAAAAGTTAAGGACACTTGGTCCTTAACTTAGAGTTACAAGTTAAAAAGTTAAGAACATGCAGTCCTTAACTTGAAGTTTCAAGTTCAAAAATTAAGGACACTTGGTCCTTAACTTTGAATTCCAAGTTCAAAAGGACACTTGGTCCTGAAATTTGAGTTTCAAGTTGAAAATTTAAGGACACTTGGTCCTGAACTTTGAATTCCAAGTTCAAAAGTTAAGTACACTTGGTCCTGAACTTTTATTTCCAAATTCAAAATTTAAGGACACTTGGTCCTTAACTTACAGTTCCAAGTTCATAACTTAAGGACACTTGGTCCTGAACTTTAAGTTCCAAGTTCATAAGTTAAGGACACTTGGTCCTGAACTTTGAGTTCTAAGTTAAAAAGTTAAGGACACTTGGTCCTTAACTTTGAATTTCAAGTTAAAAAGTTAAGGACACTTGGTCCTTAACTTGGTCCTGAACTTACAGTACCTATTCTTAATTATACAAGGATTTCTCTATAAAATATGTCCTGAGTTTCCCATTCTCTTGACTTGCAGGANCGATCATCAAAAAAAGCTTGTTCTAGTACACGAGGCAATGCAGTTTGAAGATTTCATCAAACAGATCTTTGAAGTTATTGAATTGGATAGAGACATGTTTGAAGCAGTGATATAGTTTGATATCAACCTGGGAACAAGCAAGGGAATGCTTGTATCCAAAGATTAAGATCTTCACACATGTATAGAGTTACTAAAAAGTCATTCACTCTCCAAGGGCTGTCGTTTCATTGTTGATATTTCGGAAAGAGTTTTTGGATCAACAAGCACCTTTGAACATGTCAACGAGAAACTCAACATGACAATCAAAACAAATGCCAACAGATAATGGAAATAGATATGGTTGAAGCTCAACCAATAACTGAAGAGGTGCTTTTGATTCTATTCAAGTAGAAGGACAAAGCATTATAGAGATTGACAATGAACATGCTTTGGGTATTCAAGTCTTAGAGAGTGCATCGATAATCGAAGAAATTGATGAAAAAACCTCTACTCAAGTAACTAGACGAAACTCAAATTCGAAACAAAAAGAATCCCCAACTACGATATTAAGAGAAAATGCTTCGTTGGATGAAATAAAAGTGGGATCAATATTTGACAAAAAGAAGAGTACAATTAACTGTTTTTCGAATATAGCAATTAAAGGACATTTTGAATTCAAGGTTGTTAGACCAATCTCAACAAGATATTCGTTGAAATGCAATGATGATAGGTGTGGGTGGTGTGTGCGTGCTTTCAGAATTAAATATTCAACATTGTTCAAGATAGTAAAGATTGAGAAAAATCATGACTGCTCTGTTAACACTATGAAAGCTGACCAAAGGCATGCAACTTCAAAGTTGATTAGTGGTTACATTATCGACAATCTTCGAGACCCAAGGTTTGAAGTTACACCAGCTTTTGTCATGGCAGAAATGCAAAAATTGCATGGACTAGACATTGGGTATCACAAGGCGTGGCGTGCTATTCAACGTGCTTCCGCTTTAATAAGAGGAACTCCTGAAGAGAATTATGAATTATTGTCTTCATACTTGTATATGATGAGAAGTAAAAACACGGGAACATATACTAACATAAAGATAGACGACAACAACANCATTATCGACAATCTTCGAGACCCAAGGTTTGAAGTTACACCAGCTTTTGTCATGGCAGAAATGCAAAAATTGCATGGACTAGACATTGGGTATCACAAGGCGTGGCGTGCTATTCAACGTGCTTCCACTTTAATAACAGGAACTCCTTAAGAGAATTATGAATTATTGTCTTCATGCTTGTATATGATGAGAAGTAAAAACCCGGGAACATATACTAACACAAAACAATAGGTAAACAATCAAAAAAGAGTTTATTAGCCTGTTTTATAAAATTTAGGACATGTTGTCTTTAACCAGTTAAAAAGTTAAGGACGTGTTGTCCTTAACTTTCATGTGTGCAGTCAAAAAGTTAAGGACACTTGGTCCTTAACTTAGAATTGTAAGTTAAAAAATTAAGGACATGGTGACCTTGTTAGTCTAAGTTAAGGACTCCATGTCTAAGTTAAGGATTGCATGTCCTCAACTTTATAACTTGTAACTCTAAGTTAAGGACTGCATGTCCTTAACTTTTGACTTTGTAAGTCTAACTTCAGGACTACTTGTCCTTAACTTTTGGTCTTGTAACCTGAAGTTCAGGACTGCCTGTCCTTAACTTTTGACCTTGTTAGTCTAACTTCATGACTACTTGTCCTTAACTTTTGGCCTTGTAACCTGAAGTTCAGGACTATCTTTCCTTAACTTTTGACCTTGTTAGACTAAGTTAAGGACTGCTTGTCCTTAACTTATGTTAACCTTCTTTTATACTGTATTTTCAGGTTTGTTTATATGTTTTATGCATATGGATCATCAATATCTGGTTGGAATCATTGTAGAACAGTGATTGCTGTTGATGCAACTTTTTTGAAGTCAAAATTTCATGGTGTTTTAATGATTTCAGTTTCAAAGGATGAAAATAACCAAATTTTCCCGCTAGCCTTTGGCATAGCAGAATCTGAAAATGACAATTCCTATGAGTGGTACTTTAGCGAGCTTCGCAATGCAATTGGGAGCCGTGAGAAATTAATTTTTTTATCAGGCAGGCATCAATCTATTGCATATGTCATCGCAAAGGTATATCCTGAAAGCCACCATGAGATTTGTATCTATCATTTGGAGCAGAACCTAAAGCGAAGGAAAGTGAAAAGTGAGGTCATAAAACTTTTTCAAAGTGCTGCAAGAGTATACATGCGCAAAGAATTTGATCTTTACATGTCAGATATAGCAAAAGTAGATAAGAAGACTTATGACTATTTGATGGAAGAACCACCGGAAAGGTGGGCACGTTCTTGTAGTCCACGACGAAGATATGACATGCTCAAACAAAACATAGTTGAGTCAATGAATTCTGTCCTATTAGAAGCAAGAGAGCTGCCTATATTAAGAATGATGGATTTCATTCAAGTGAAGCTACAACGGTGGTTTTATGAAAGAAGAAATGAAGCAGAAGGAACTTTTTATGATGTTTCTTGTTGGGTAGAAGAGGAATTGAAGAAAAAGATAGATTTAACATTTACTTTGAATGTAAGTATTATGTTCTATGTTTAGGTTATTATTTTAATATAATTTAACATAATGTACTAACTTATAAGTTTTCAACATTGAAGGTCTTCCCTGTTGATTCATGGCGTTCTAGAGTTGAAGAAGAAGGAATTACTTTCTTGGTGGACTTAAACAAAAGAACATGTGATTGTTTTCAGTTTCAATTTGATGAATTACCATGCATACATGCAATTGCAGCTATCGAGAAGAGAAACATCAAGAAGTCCAACTTTTTCTCGCATTGGTACTTAAAGGAATCTTGACTGAAAACATATGAAAGACAAATACATCATGTAGGACATACTGATTCTTGGATTGTACCAGAGAGTGTTAAGTCACAAATTGTTAAACCTCCAAATTTAAAAGTGCCACCAGGTAGAAGGCAGAAGAAAAGGCATATTCCAGCTACCGAGTCACTAAAAATAACATTCAAATGTGGTTGTTGCAGAAGAATTGGTCATAATAGAACAACTTGTATATATTCTCCGACAGTCCATCCATTTTCAAGGAATCATAGAGAATAATAGATATATCCACTTATGTTTATCGACTCTTTTAAGTTTTTGCTATAAATTGGATTCATTTAGATTATTCTTATTTGAGCAGATGTCTGAATTTTCAAAATTTCTTTCTGCTTACATTCTTTTTGTTTCTTTTGAGTTCAAAGTTCAAAAGTTAAGGACAGACAATCCTTAACTTTGACTTACAAGTTCAAAAGTTAAGGACATGCAGTCCTTAACTTCAAGTTTCAAGTTCAAAATTTGAGGACAGGCAGTCCTTAACTTTGACTTACAAGTTCAAAAGTTAAGGACATGCAGTCCTTAACTTCAAGTTTCAAGTTCAAAATTTGAGGACAGGCAGTCCTTAACTTTGACTTACAAGTTCAAAAGTTAAGGACAGACAATCCTTATTCGAGTTCAAAGTTCAAAAGTTAAGGACAGGCAGTCCTTAACTTTGAATTACAAGTTCAAAAGTTAAGGACATACAGTCCTTAAGTTTGAGTTCAAAGTTCAAAAGTTAAGGACAGGTAGTCCTTAACTTTGACTTACAAGTTCAAAAGCTAAGAACAAACAGTCCTTAAGTTTGAGTTCAAAGTTCAAAAGTTAAGGACAGACAGTCCTTAACTTTGACTTACAAATTCAAAAGTTAAGAACACTTGGTCCTTAACTTACAGTTCCAAGTACAAAAAATAAGGACACTTGGTCCTGAAGTTTGAGTTCCAAGTTCAAATCTTAAGGATTCAATTTCAAAAGTTGAGGACACATGATCCTGAACTTAGACTTTCAAGTTCAAAAGTTAAGGACACTTGGTCCTGAAGTTTGAGTTTCAATTTCAAAACTTAAGGACTCTTGGTCCTGAAGTTTGAGTTTCATGTTAAAAAGTTAAGGACACATGGTCCTGAACTTTGACTTACAAGTTCAAAAGTTAAGGACAAATCAATACTTACAAGCTCAATACACTTAATTTAGGGATTGCAAATGGACAAATCAATACTTGACAGAAACAAAGAAATTAATAACATGATGCCTTCATATTACTTCTGAAATTGTAATTTTGCATAGCTGTGACAAAAAATTATGCTATGCTAATAAAATAAAAGTGTCTTTTGAGGAATTTACAAAATATTTCAGAATTAATAATGGATTCTTTACAGCAATTTTATATAGTAAATCATCTACAACTAACTTTCTTTACAACTAAACTACAGCTCCTTCGGACATCAAGTTTCATTTTCATTATCATAGTCGTCGCCAACATTTTCTGGTGGTGTATCATAACCAGAATTTCTTTTCCACTCTCCATGTGTCCAAATATTTGCTGCAAGTTCTTTTCTTGTCTTCAGGTTGGAATTTCTCCACATCATTTCCCATCATCAACAACTCCACATACTTGATTAGGAATGCACCACAATCAGTCCTAAGAAAAATATAAGATATGAAGTCAATTAAACAATAAATCTAAAGTACATATAAATTATATAACAAATAACAACACGTACGATCCAGTTTGGTGTGGTGATTTTTTCCACTGAATATCAAATTTGTGGAATGCATTTCCAAAAGACTTGTGATTTTTCTCAAACTGTGAGAACTTTAGCAAGTTGGGGATCACGCGTGCATACATTTCAATGTGATTCATTCCTGCCTCATATGGCTCACTATATATGGAATCATACACATCAATCTTTTTCTCATTCAAGTCCAATTCCCCCAAAAGAAAATGTGTCACATCATTATCATCTTCTGAAGGAAGCCGACATGGAAAAAATATTTTGTCAACCTCGGTCCAATCTATTCCACATCTACGATTGTCACCCCAAACATATGGTGTCAGAACCAATTGATTATCACCACACCAAAACCCATCTGTAACATCTTCATTGAGTTCCTTATATATCTCTAGCATATAGTTATCAAAAACTATATATGTAGTTGTGCAACGAAAAGTATGGTCGAGAGGGTGGTAGCATTCCTTCTTTCTCAAATAATATAGGGCAATGTCAACATGCTTCATAAAAAAGTAAAAAATAAAATAAATCCATCAGTCATAAAATAATTAAAAAATAATAAATTAAGAATAAAGAAAATAAATGCCTTGCTAATTATCAAACCTGATCATCAAGTACAAAGCTACTACCTGAAAGCTCAAGGAAGAACATTTTGCTCCTGATTTTTTGATGATACAATTTGTATGGATTCTTTCCCACACCATATTATCATCAACATATATATTAGTTTGTCCCCTGAAATTTTGAAAATATCAAAGTTAGAAGTTAGTCCTCATTTCCTAATTAAGGACACTTGGTCCTGAAGTTTGAGTTTCAAGTTCAAAAGTTAAGGACACTTGGTCCTGAACTTAGACTTACAAGTACAAAAGTTCAGGACACTTAGACTAACAAGTATAAAAGTTAAGGACAGGCGGTCCTTAACTTATAGTTCCAACTTCAAAAGTTGAAGACACTTGGTCCTCAACTTAGACTTTTAAGTTCAAAAGTTAAGTCCTGAAGTTTGAGTTTCAATTTGAAATGTTAAGGACACTAGGTCCTGAACTTCTAGTTTTAAGTTGAAAAGGTAAGGACACTTGGTCCTGAACTTCAACTTTCAATTTCAAAAGTAAAGCACACATGGTCCTGAACTTAGACTTTCAAGTTCAAAAGTTCAGGACAGATGGTCCTGAACTTAGACATACAAGTTCAAAAGTTAAGGACACATGGTCCTGAACTTTAACTTACAAGTTCAAAAGTTCAAAAGTTCAGGATACTTGGTCCTGAACTTTGAATTCCAAGTTGAAAAGTTAAGGACACTTGGTCCTTAACTTTGATTTTCAAATTCAAAAGTTAAGGACACTTGGTCCTAAACTTAGACCTACAATCATAGAAGTTAAGGACACTTAACTTTAGGAATTTTAGTATCAATATACTTAGTCCTAAATTTAAAATAATGAAATACATTAAAGGACTTACGGTTTCCTTTTCTCCTTGCCCAACCACACAATGAATTTATTCAATAATTTTGCATTATCTTTGACATAATAAAAATACATGTACGAGTATATTTTAATTTTATCCAGCCCGAATTCTTGGGAGTATTTTCATTGTGCGCCATCAATGTTCCTATTTTTCTTTCCGGTTCAAAAGGCGATTTCAACTGCCAACTAAGCTTCTTATTCCTTTTACCTCGACCAAGCTATTGTTCAATATTTCCTTCAACCTCCATAGACAAACCCTCATCAATACTCATTTGTGTACTTGGAGGAGTAGGAGTAAGAATAGAAAACGATGGACCATCATAACCAATACTATCTCTCTTCTTTTTCCTAGTATATTGGTTAAGAGCTTCATCTTTGTTTTTCTCTGCAGACAACACTATTTATATATACATTAGTTTGCTTGAAGTCGTCAAATGAAGAGACAAAAACTAAGAACATTATTTTTGAAATGTACTGGCAGTTTCAATTATGAATATAATATTTATGACACAATCAATACATGTCTTATTCGTACGGCCTTCTTGTATTTTTTCAACAGACAATTGAGCTGACATATTGGTTACATTTTCTTTATCTTCCAACTGCACATGTTCTTCAATTGCAACTTCACAAGATTCTTCAAAATATTCACAATTAGTACTTGTTACTAATCTTTGATTAAAACAAACATGTATAAAATTTTAAAAAAACACTATCTAACCTTTTGCAGCTGTCAAGATCATCTCAGTTAAATCATTATCTTCACAAGCATTTTCTTGGCTTCCAATATTGTCGGTAAGAGAACAAGGTGTAGAGAGATCACATGTTGCATCTATGCATTTGGAAACAATCTCACTTATGCTTGTTCCTTTGCTATTTTCTAAGTATTGAGATTGTACTCCACTTCTCTCTTGATATTCCACTCCATCTTCTTCCCTTGCACCTTCAAAAGATTCTGTAACATTTACAATTAATACCCATTCTAATAGTTCACTACAACTAACATTCAACATATCATGAAAATTCCATCTAACCTTGATTGGCACAATGTTGAACTCCAAAATTCTCTTTATGTGAGAGAGGTTTAGACATATCATATGTTCCTTCTATACATTTGCATACAATCTCACTGACACTTGTTCCCAATGGACTTTCTAAATCCTGAGATTGCACTCAACATTTACAAATTTTTTCAGTTACTCCTATCTTTTTTGGATTTTCCTGGTCTTGACATTCTACGACGTCTTGAACTTCCACTCCATCAATATATTCTACATATATTTGTAATCACAAATTTTTTTATATGTATTACACTATTGAATATAAATTTCAATGACAAAAAATTCAAAATATATATCTAACCTTTCCCAATTTCAGTGCCAATATCAGTTTCATCATCTAGATGTGCATCTCTATAATCGCTTGAACTTCTGGATGCACATCCATATCATCACATTCATCACCACCTGCATCTTTGTTAATTGTAACAGTAGGTTCTGTACCATCACAATGATCATCAACTCCATCTTTAGTAATTGGAACAATAGATTCTCTCTCTATGTCCCTTTTATAAAAATCTTCAACAAAGTATCAATCTTTGATCCTAGACTTTTCTTTAAATCCTGTGAAATAAACTAAGTTAAATTAAGGACATGTAGTTCTAAACTTCAAGTTTCAAGTTAAAAAGTTAAGGACAGGTAGTCCTAAACTTCAAGTTACAAGTAAAAAAGTTAAGGACATGCAATTCTTAACTTAGAGTAACAAGTTCAAAAGTTAAGGACACTTGGTCCTAAACTTCAAGTTTCAAGTTCAAAAGTTAAGGACATGTTTGAATTCCAAGTTAAAAAGTTAAGGACAATAGGTCCTGAACTTCAAGTTTCAAATTGAAAAGTTAAGGACACTTGGTCCTGANAATCAAAAGTTAAGGAAAATAGGTCCTTAACTTCAAGTTTCAAGTTCAAAAGTTAAGGACAGTCAGTCCTTAACTTTGACTTACAAGTTAAAAATTTAAGGACACTTGGTCCTGAACTTCAAATTTCAAGTTCAAAAGTTCAGGACACATGGTTCTGAACCTAGACTTACAAGTAAAAAAGTTAAGGACAGGCAGTCCTTAACTTTGAGTTACAAGTTCAAAAGTTAAGGACACAAGGTCCTGAACTTAGACTAACAGAAATTAATGATATTACCTTGATATCATTTTGAATCTTTTTTTCTGATACAAATATTTTCTGATTTATTCTAGTAACTTCAGCCTGCAGATCCTTTTTAAACTTCTCTAATAATCTCTGAATCAAAAACTATAAAAACAAAAAAATCTCTTAAGCAAAAAATAATCAAATAAAAAACTAATGCTATTCAAAGACAGAAAACCTACTTTAACAATTTTCTTAAGCATGGCTTCACCAAATTGTGTGGAAGAAGGCATTGAGCTTTGATCTTGAGAAATTGACTCATGCACACTAACAGGCTTTGCATCTTCTTCAAAATAAATAAATGGTTCCGCCTCGATCAATTTATACACCTATTATATAACAAAAAAAACATAAGTTTTCATAACTAAAACACATAAACAAAAAAAATAGCTAGTAATTAGATTAACTTACATTTTCATTATGGAAGTATTTTTTACACAGAGAATCATATTGTGGAGATTTCATATACGAATAACATAACATCCGAGGAAAATCACATTCTCGGAAGTTCACAAATTATTTTTCCTGGAAAACAGGCAATACTTCCATAATCCAAACACAAAAAGCAAAAGGAAAGCCAAGTATAGTGTTGCTATCCTTGTCTTTATCTTTGTCTTTCTATTTCTCATTCTCATTCTCATTGGGCTTCAAAAAACTCTTCAATGATTTTAATAATGTTTCATAACAAAGAGGCCCCAGTTGAAAGAAGAGCAGAGTTCATCATCATCTACAATTTTCATTATCTGCTCGGACACATTCCTATTCTTCTGCTTCCCCATCAAAAAAGATTCAACAAAATAAATTGTTTCCAACTTCACAGCATCATCATCGCTGCCTACAAATGATGCAAATGTACCATCTAGGTTACTAGTAATAAAATTAAACAAATCACCCAACTCAACTCTATCCTTTCCGGAGAAATAGACTTTCGAAAGTCTATTCTCTTTTTCATGCAAACCTTTGATGTCCAGTAAAGAAGAAGAGTTCAAACCAGTAATTATATGAAATGCTTCATGTGTAAACTTAATTTCATGGTCAAAAATCTTGAATGTCATCGAATTAGGGTCATTATTTACAATTTCTGAAAGCAATACACAGTGAATAAGTTTACCACAGAACTTCATACTTTGTAATCGGAAAAAGTTTCCAAAAATACCATCCCTCAACTTTTTCCACTGCCTGTTCGACAAAAAACTTTTTATTGTTTCCTTGTACTGTAAATCTCCTTTAATCGCTCATTAAATTATGCCAAACATCAAACTCGAACACACGATATCCTTCCATTATCACACAACAAAGAAGGAAAAAGAACATAAATATTAGGACTTACAGTTACAAGTTGAAAACTTCAGGGTACTTGGTCCTGAACTTCAAGTTTCAAGTTAAAAAGTTAAGGACACTTGGTCCTTAACTTTGAATTCCAAGTTCAAAATTTAAGGACAATAGGTCCTGAACTTCAATTTTCAAGTTCAAAAGTTAAGGACACTTGGTCCTTAACTTCAAGTTTCAAGTTAAAAAGTTAAGGACATTCAGTCCTTAACTTATAGTTTCAAGTTGAAAAGTTAAGGACACTTGGTCCTTAACTTTGAATTCCAAGTTCAAAAGTCAAGGACAATAGGTCTTGAACTTCAACTTTCAAGTTCAAAAGTTAAGGACACTTGGTCCTTAACTTTGAATTCCAAGTTCAAAAGTCAAGGACAATAGGTCTTGAACTTCAACTTTCAAGTTCAAAAGTTAAGGACACTTGGTCCTTAACTTCAAGTTTTAAGTTAAAAAGTTAAGAACATGCAGTCCTTAACTTATAGTTTCAAGTTGAAAAGTTAAGGACACTTGGTCCTGAACTTCAAGTTTCAAGTTCAAAAGTTAAGGACACTTGGTCCCTAACTTTTATGAACACAGTTAACTAAAAATTCATAAACACAATTAGCTTATGAATTTGTACGAATATTTTTATGAAATGTCCTTACATAATCAAATATATTAATTAAACCACAAACATATTTCAATACCAAAAATTCATAAATGCAAGTAGCTTATGAATTCGTACGACTATTTTTATGAAATTTCCGTACATAATCAAATATATTGATTGAACCACAAACACATTTCAATACCAAATTTTTTTGAATAACTTCCTCACAAAAATCCGCTCCTTATTCGAGACTGAATCAACTAATAATCATTATTTTTGAAACTTCACACGTACTTGATGCCAAACACAGAATTGATCGTGATTACACATATACAAAAACAAAAATGCATAAAAGCAACAAAAAAAAATACCAGTTTGATCGTTCAATGAAGAGAAGATGACGAAGGAGAAAGATTAAGTGCAGCTGGTTTGCATGCAAGGACGATACAGATACTGAGGAGCACGCGAAAGTTGCCTCTGGAATTTTGCCTCTGAACGAATAAAACAAGGGTTTGGGAATATAAGAATTGAAGAAAGGGTAAAAATGTCTTTTCAAAACAATTTTAATAGAGTAGTGGCTATTTTTGTTCAGCATTAGAATTAGTGGATAAAAAATAAACACTACCTTACTTAGTAGCTACCTCACGCATTTCTGTTGCTCATCAATAGAAGCCCAGAAATAAAAGGCTTGGGCCGAGGACCTACAATACGTTTCATCTTTTATGGCAAATTTTTCAACTAATAGCCTGCTTGGCCAAATTTTTTTAAGAATTTATGGGGACTACCTATTAAACTTAAATTAATTACCCGGTTGTACCCACTTGGATAATAATTATTATAGATACATATTCCTTATAAAATTATTACCCTTCCATCCATTAAAAAAGTCTTTAAAGTCTTCAGGGGTAATGAACCTATACCTAACCCACACTTGATCATCCTTCCTTCAATCCAAGGTAAGAAATATTTTATTTCTCTCTTCATCTATTTTCTCTCTTTGTTCTTGCTTTTATTTTCATATAAGTGAAATTGTTTATTTGATAGGCAATATTTTTGTAATATCCGCAAAGCAAAATATTGACAAATTAATGGGTGCACAGAGTAGAAATTTTTGTTTAGTTATGTAATGTTTTTGTGTACATAACAAAAGAGGTTTGCTCAATATCTACGATTCAATTAACTCACTACTCGCATGTAGTTTAATTTTCTCTTGATGAATGAAATATTTGCCTATTGAATTACTTTCATCACCACAAAATGCTCTCTCCCCCTCCCTACAAATTTTAGATTTTCTCGTCGCTATTTTTTCTAGTTCGAGTCATTTTTTGGAATTTAATTGTGATTTCCCTGCTATTAAATATTGCTTACAGTACCTTCTAGAAGTTCATACTAAAATTTGATCACAGTTGGAGCTGATTCGAAGTGATTGAGATCGAAATTTTCAGTTGAAAATCGTAAAAGAACACAATTACCCAACAGTATACCACTACAGTATACAATATGTTGTAGAAGTATATAACTATACTACGATAGTATACTATTATAGTATACAATATACTACAACGGTATATTGTAATAATGGAAGAGAAACACAATTACCTAACAGTATACTGCGACGATATACAATATAATATAAGAGTACATAGTTATACTGCAACAGTATAGTATAGAATATATTATATTGATATACAATAATAATATGCAATATACTACAACAATATGCTGTAACAATATACAATATATCATAATAGTATACTTCGACTACTATTTGTTGAATTATCTAGGTGCTATTGTGCAAAGCTAAATTCATAGTTATAGTAACATTATATTGTTATAGTATACAATATAATATAACGATATATCATAATAAATAAGTAGAATTTTTCCAACTAGGTCCTTGTAAATATTTTCTTAAATGAATTTTTTGATAAAGTTCCATGAAAATAATGTTCATTGTATAAGAAATAGGTGTCAGAAGACATAAAACAATAATATGGGAAAAAGGGAATTTAAAATTTTTTTGAATGAAATTAGAAATGGCACGATTAAAAAAATAAACAAAAGGAAAGAAAAAAAAGAAACATGCCAAATTGAGTATACAACCAGATTTTGGTGAATAAAGAATAATATAGTTATGGGAAAAAAATATGAACAGAAAAAGAAAAAAAGATAAATAAATAAAATTCGAGAAAAAAATAAAAGGAGAAAAGAAAGAAAAGAAAAAGAAAAAGCAGAGAAATAAAAAAGAACATGAGGAAAAAAAACAATCACCCACAAAAGCTACTATGGGTATGAAAGGTAATTAGTTTGGTGGGTAGAAAAATTAATGGGTAGGCAAGGGTAATTAGTTTTGTTTTTATGGGTAAAGCTATAAAATTTTGGGTCAAAAGTGTTTTTTTGGCCAACCATTGAGATGTTTGGCCAAACTTTTAGAAAAAAAAAAAGTGATTTTGAGGATTAGCAGAAACAATTTTTGAGAAGCAGAAAAATGTTGCTTCTCTCCAAAAGTACTTTTCTAAGAAGCACTTTTAAAAAAATACACTTAGAAGCAATTTTCGAAAGTTTGGCCAAATACTAATTACTGTTCAAAAGTGTTTTTCAAATTAATTCAACAAACACAAACAAATTCTCACCAAAAGTACTTTTTTGAAAAGAAATTTTGAAAAAAACTATTTCTCAAAATAAGCAGATTTTAGAAGCTTGGCCAAATATGTCACTCCCTCTGTTTCAGTTTATGTGAACCTATTTTCTTTTTGCTCCGTTCCAAAAAGAATGACCCCTTTCTAAATTTGGTAACAATTTAGTTTAAACTTACAATTCTACCATTATGAGAAGCTTTTATAACCACACAAATACTCTAGGTTTCTTTTTGACTTGTTTAGGACCACAAATTTCAAAAGTCTTCATTTTTTTTAAATTTCGTGCCCAATCAAACAACTTCATATAAATTAAAACGGAAGGAGTATTAAGTTAATGCTTATACGTGTTTGTCACTTTTGTACGAGGACACAGATTTGAAATTGGAGTAAATTTGAAGCAAAAAATGCCAAACTGTTATGAAACAATAAAAGAACAAGAACAATATTGCAGAGAAAGAGAGAAAATTCTTATTGAATTTTGGGATGATTTACAATGGGGTAAGACCCCTCTATTTAGAGGGGGAAAATGACTTAGCCTGTAACGACCCGGCTGGTCGTTATAAGAATTTACGCCCTGATCCCCTATTAACTGTTTTCCCCAAGTCTATTTCTGCTAAATTGAATTGCCTGGACATTCAGTTTTGAGTTTAGGAGAGTTTTGGGACACTTAGTCCCTAAATGAGAACTTAGGTGTTGGAAAGTTGCCCGTAGTCGGAACAGTGTGAAGACGGTCTCGAAATGGAAATCTGATAGTTCTGTAAGCTCCGTTAGGTGTTTCGGGGTTGGGAGCGTGTTCGGAATGCATTTTGGAAGTCCGTAGCTCATTTAGGCTTGAAATGCTGAAGCTTGAATTTTTGAAGTTTCCAGTTCGTTAGTGAGTTTTTGATCCGAGGGTCGAAATGGAATTCCGGAAGTTTCAGTAGTTCCGTCATGTCGTTTGGGATGTGTGTGCAAAATTTGAGGTCATTCGGATGAGTTTAGACGAGTTTCGACGTCGGATGTGAATTTTAGAATTTTCCTAAGTTCCTAGGCTTGAACCTATGCATAATCGATGATTTTGATGTTATGAGACGTGTTTTTAAGGCTTGACCTAGCTCGAATAAGGTATTAGGGTCGGTTGGTGGTTTTGGTTGAGGTCCCGGGGGCCTCGGGGTTGTTTCGGATGCTTAACGGGAGAATTTGGGACTTATAAAATGGCTGAACAAGACCTCTTCTGGTGTTTTCGCACCTGCGAAGGTTTTCCCGCAGGTGCGGATACGCATGCGCGGTAGGGCTGATCGCAGGTGCGATGGCGAGGGATTTGGCTAGTGGTCGCAGGTGCGACTTGAGTTTTGCAGGTGCGGAACCGCAGGCGCGACCAAACAACCGCAGGTGCGGCCCCAGTGGACTTAAGTGAATTCCGCACCTGCGATGCTTTTTCCGCAGGTGCGGTGATCTGGACTGCAGGTGCAAGATCCCTGTGTGTTTATTCCAAAAATCCGAGGGTTTATTTCATAAGTCTAAAAATTGTTTGTGAGCTCGGGAATTGGCGATTTTCAGTGGGTTTTGAAGAGAAGGATCATAAGTAACGTTTTCTAATCCTAATTCATTGTTAGACCATTAATCCCCGTTGTTTTCTTTAGTTTAATTATCAAAAATGGGGGGAAAACCATCGGAACTTGTTGAACTTCCCCAAAACGAAATTCTGAGCATTTAAGGGGTTTTTGGCATCGGCTTTCGATGTTTCTGGTCGAGTGAGTTCGTGAGTGAATGTATGTCCAGAAAATATAACTTTTACCCGATTCCGAGATGTGGGCCCGAGGGGCGTTTTAGTTATTTTACCTAATTTCGTGCCTTAGCTTTGAATTAAATAGTAGAATCAGTTGCTTGAGATGTTATTTACGATATGTAATTGTTTTGAATAGATTTGAGCCACTTGGAGTCGGATACTCGTGGCAAAAATGTGGTTTCGAGTTGATTTTGAGTCGGTTCGAGGTAAGTGGCTTGTCTAACCTTGTGTGGGGGACCTTTCCCCTTAGGATGTGATATTTGGTAATTGAATGCCTCGTACGTGAGGTGACGAGTGCGTACTTGTGCTAAATGTTGAAAATCCGGTTTTACTTTAAGTATTTAGACTGTGTTTCTTTCTTACCTGTTTTATTCTACTTGCAATTATAGTCTATGTTAGCTTAGAAAAGCATGCCTAGTTGCCCTAAATTGCCTATTTGCTTAAGTTGCTTTAATTGTACTACGTGAAGCATGTTAGGCTAGAACTACTTGTTGCCTTGTATTTTTGCACTCTATTTCTGAATATCTTCTTGTTGTGGCTGCGTATTTACATTGGGACTACGGATGTGGGATTCCGGTAGCTCCCCCCCTTGTTTGTTTACTTTGGGACTGCGGGTTAGATTCCCGATAGATCCCCCTACACATTTACTTTGGGACTGCGGGTTAGATTCCCGATAGATCCCCCTTCATATTTACTTTGAGACTGCGTGTTCCATTCCCGATAGATCCCCCTGCACATATGATGGACTACGGGACGATATCCCGGGAGATCCTTCGGATATACACATATGATGGATTGCGGGACGATATCCCGGGAGATCCTTCGGATATACACATATGATGGACTACGTGACAGTATCCCAGGAGATCCACTGGACAGTATAGAAAAGGACTACAAGACGGTATCCTGGGATATCCTCATTGTTACCATTGTTATTGAGCTATACATATTCCGCGTTTACTCCGCTCTTTGTGTTTTCGGGTTATTGCCTTGTTTAACCTGTCTTATTTCATTGCAGCACTCATTATTACTGCTTGTTTCATACTGTAAATTCCTATTATATTGTTTAACCTCAGTAGGGTCCTGACCTTCCTCGTCACTAACCAACCGAGTTTAGGCTTGGCACTTACTGAGTACCGCTGTGGTGTACTCATTCCCGTTCTGCGCATGTTTTTCATATGCAGATCCAGGTACCTCCACCCAGGCGCACTATCCCCGAGGTTGAGAGACCTAGCAGAGACTTCGAGGTACATCTTCCGCATCCGCAGACCAGGAGTCTCTATCTTATTCCATCTTTAGTGGAAAGTTTTTCCTTCCTTACAGTTGTTTAGACATTCTGGAGTTAGAGCCGTGTATTACATTTCTTTTAGCCTGTGTTTCCCGTGAGTTTTCGGGTTTTGGGGTGATATTGTAGACTTCTACATTATTTTTGAGTTGTATATGCCGAGCGACATTTATATACAGTCTTTCTTTTAGATTTGTTCAGTTTTTACTTAATTATTCCGCAAGTTATGTTGTTTTTCTGCATTGTTAGGCTTACCTAGTTATAGGGACTAGGTGCCATCACGACATGTTCACGGAGAGAGAACTGGGGTCGTGAGATAGCCACAAAGTAGAACTCTCTAAAAGATAGACATTCACTCTAAATAGAGTTCTATTTATAACACTCTCCCTTGAATGTCTATTCAATAAATAATGTGTCTCGTTAAAACCTTAACTAAAATAAAACCCAATGGGAAAAAAATTCTAGAAAAGGGAAAAGAGTACACATGTTTAGAAATGCGCCTTTTGGTTGCCTCGTAAAAAACCTTGCAAGGAAAACCCAGCGGGACAAAACCTTTTAAGGAAAAAAGAGTGCAACGCGCATTAACTCCCCCTGATGAGAGCATCAATTCACATCCTTGAGCCTTCGCATCCCGATCTTGTACACTAACTTCTTGAAGGTTGACGTCAGTAGAGGTTTTGTGAACAAATCAGCCATTATCACTTGAACGAATTTGTTGCACATTGATATCACCATTCTTTTGAAGATCACGTGTGAAAAATAACTTTGGTGAAATGTGTTTTGTCCTATCTCCTTTTGTGAATCGTCCCTTCAATTGTGCTATGCATGCTGCATTGTCTTCATACAAAATCGTGGGTACTTTGTCACACTTCAAACCACATTTATCTCGAATAAGATGTATTATGGAACTCAACCACACACATTCTCGATTTTCTTCATGAATAACAATTATCTCTGCATGATTAGATGAAGTATCCACGATTGATTGCTTCGTCGATCGCCAAGATATGGCAGTGCCTCCACAGGTAAACACATAACATGTTTGAGATCGGGCCTTATGTGGATCAGATAAATACTCAGCATCGGCATAACCAACAAGATCAGAACTGCAATTATTGCCATAAAATAAGCCCACATCAGTAGCTCCTTTTAGATACCGTAATATGTGTTTGATTCCATTTCAATGTCTCCTTGTAGGAGCGGAGCTATATCTTGCTAAGACATTAACTGAAAAAGTTATGTCAGGCCTTGTAGTGTTGACAAGATACATTTGTCATGACCCAAATTCCCAACCTCAGGGATCGTGATGGCGCCTAACACCACACTTGCTAGGCAAGCCAATGTTAGAAGTCGATTAACTAATTTCCTTGATTAATTACTTGAGCATAAATAAATAAATTTTAATTGCGCTAATTAAAACAATTCCCAACAGAAATAAAATAAAATGATAACAACGACCACTTAAATAAAACGGATCACGAACTAATTATGTAAACAAATCTAAGACTACCCCAGGGTCTGGTGTCACAATCCACGAACTACTAAAGAATACTACAAATAATGGCTGAAAGAAATAGTGCGACTGTTCTGAATAATATAAACCAGTGTATGTAGAAATGGGAGAAGACTCTCGGAATCTGCGAACGCCGGAAGATGTACCTCGTGTCTCCAAATGAATCGGGTGGTCGTCCTGGAATCATGTACTGCTGACTAGTACCTGGATCTGTGCAAAAGAGCACAGAGTGTAGTATCAGTACAACCAAC